>CM035159.1:110671509-110941905 GCA_020205615.1 Panax quinquefolius | reverse complement strand
AAGGTTTACACCAAGTTGAACACGGATGAGTCGGTGATCTTGGACCCGGATCAGAACCGACCATTCTATGAGCCACCTCGACTACATCAAGCCAAAAAGGTGGAAATACCCGAAAATATTGTGGCTATCATCAATTTGTTGGTCACGATACTAATGAATATTGCAATTTAAAAGATTTCATGGAGGAAGATTCAAAATGGTTTTCTTTGGTTGATGCGTGGTACGGGAGGGACCAACAAGGTCGACAAAATCTTGATCGTCTTGTTGATCGCTTTTAGACATCCTACCCACTCAAAGTATTCAAATTACCAATTAAAGACGCGTCGTTGATGTAATAACCAGTGAACAATGCAGGAAAGTTGGTAGGGAAGAAGAGGAGAGGATACGGATTCTTTGTCGCCAAGTGGCGTGGTGCTCCCCGAAGGCCGGTGAGACCTTTTCGGGGCTGCGTATTTCTTTCACCGATGCAAATTATCCTTGAGCCTATCGGTACGCATGAGGCGTTGGTGATCACAAATAGCCGCAGTGGGTTTAGTAGATGAAGCGTATGATGATAGACATGACGTGTCTTATAGACATCTTATATGCCCATGCTTATCGGAGGATGCATCTTGATGGGCGGAAGATGGAGGCCTGAGACGGAGGCTCCTTTATATGGCTTTAGCAACGATCCGATCAAAGTTGCGAGCCTTATCGAGCTCCCAATGATTTTCGGCCACGGCTCCTCGGCGGTAGAAATAATGTATAAATTTTATGTTGTGCATGTGGGTCGACACACAACGCCATGTATGGGAAGGCCTACATCGATACCTTCCAAGCGGTGACTTCCATCCCTCACTTCAAAATCAAGTTCCCACGGCATATGGAGTCTGGGAGAAGTGGCAGGGGACTTAGATCTAGCTGGCAAGCGATGTTATAGAAATGCGGTTATTTCTTCCGGGTGGGGGGTCGAGAAATGTAAACAAACAATGACAATTGAGATCGAGCCCTTCACCGAAAGCGGCCGGGCCGAGGTCGTAATTCTGCGCAGGAGAAATAGAAGAGATTGAGCTAGTCTTGGAAAGCCGAGAGAAGGCGGTAAAGATTGGTTCGGTTCCGCGGAACCTCTTGGACAAAACCTCATGGAGCTCCTTCACGCTATGTGAACATTTTTTACATGGGAACCACATGACATGCACAGAGTCACCGAAAAATAGTGGCCGAGACTAGATGTAGATCCTTGAAGAAGCAAGTTTGCGAGAAAAAGGCGGATTTTTGCACAGAGCTGACAGAAGATCATTGATGAGGAGATTGAAAGTGTCAAGGCTATTGACTTCATCTATGAAATTGATTACCGAGTGGATGGCGAATGTGGTGTCAGTGCGAGTAAGCGAGAATAGAAAATGGCGAGTTTGCATGGACTACAATCGATCCCGAATAAAGCTTTGTCAGAAAGACTTTTATCCTTTGCCCCATATTGACCAAACTCATCGATGCCACTTTGGGGTATGCATTACTAAGCTTTATGGATGCTTTTTCAAGGTTATCACCAAATATCCATGCAAGAAGGATGTCCGAAGACAAGATTCATTACACACCGATTCGTGTACTTTTCAAGAAGATGACCTTGGCCTTATAAATGCCGGAGCCACTTACGGTAGAATGATGAACTTCGTCTTCAACAGTAACTAGGGAGAAACATAGAGGTCTATGTAGATGACATGATCGTGAAGAGCATGCGGGTTCGTAAACATTTAGACGATCCTGGAGGGTGCTTCCGGTATCGTCCGTCATCATCATCGGTGAGGCTCAATCCGGCCAAATGCACCTTCTGCCTCGGCAGTGTGGGAAGTTTCGGGATATCTGGTCTGTCGGAGGGCATTGAAGCCAATCCGAGGAGAAGATCCGTGCCATTCTTGACATGAAGACTCCTCGGTCGTTCAAAGGCGCCCAACCTCATTTGGCGGGATTGCAGCCTCGAGGAGGTTTATGTCGAAGTGCGTGGAGAGGTGCCTTCTTTCTTTAATACACTAAAAAGGACCGAAGAATGCAAAGACGTTCCAGTGGACTCGCTAGAATGCGAAGACGCCTTTCGGAGCATAAAGACATATCTATCTTGGCTCCTTTATTGATGAAGCACCTTGTGAAACCTTATATTTATACCTTGCACCAAGTTAGATTTGGCGAGTTGGAGCGGTCTTGGTTCGGGAGGTCGGTGGGAAGCGTGATCCGATTATTATGTCGATCACGCCCTACGAGATCTTTGAAACCAGTACCCAAATATTGAAAAATTTGCTTTTGCTTGATAGCGCTGAGTAAGCTTGCAATATTTTCAAGGGTCGGCTCTGATTTCTTCACACGGATCAGCCATTGAAGAAGGTGATGAGCAAGCCAGAGGTTTTGGGGAGACTAGCAGCATGGACTATGGAGTTGTCCCAATTTTTCATTGAGTATCATCCCGAACCGCTATCAAAGGTCGGGGCCTCGCCGATTTTATAGTGGAGTGCTCGTTCAAAGCGAGATGTTGAGCGCGGAAGTTGAGACGTCCGATCGAGCTATTGCGGTTCTTCAGCAGGGATAGAATGCATGGACGCTGTACGCAGATGGATCCTCTATGTGACGCCCCCAAAATTAGGTATACATCACCCATCTTGGGTCGCCACTTACATGGTACAGAATTTAAATACAACTTACTAACATAACTGCTGTGGTACAATACGACATAAATCGTGAGTTTAAATACAAATATAAATCTACTAGATATTATCAAACTCGAAAAAGGAGTCCTCATTACAATTATAATCACACTATTTCACAGAATAGTGAGGACTACTAATGCTATCTTGAGGACCATCACTTTCTTTTTCCCGACTCGTCCCAAAGCCTATATTCTCATTTCACGAAGAGAGCGAAGAAAAGAAAAGAAATTGAGCTCAACTAGCCCAAAGAAGAAATATTATGACTAAGATAATGCGAATAAATTATCGATAGTCTTCAACAATGTTAAACTAATAAAATACAATAGACAAACCGGTTTAAGCTGCGGCGGAATATCGCAATCCATTAAAAGAGTCAAGTAGAAAATAAAGTCTACTATCTTTTAGGTTTTAAAGGTTTTTCATCTTTGTTATATTGAGACTCAAACTTTAATAAATATTTCACATCATTGAATCACCCTTACCTTCTACTGACGCGAGGATATTCTTTAGTATCACGACCACAATTATTCATGCACTACAGCTAAGAATAGTTGTGTATTCATTAATGGTCATGATCATGCCAACAAGCATCCATCAATGAACTACATTGCCACCGAGGATTTTTACCACATCATTTGTAACATTACGGTCATGATTACACCGAATAGTCTCTGGTCATAATCATACCAAGTCCATCTATGCACTACAGGCCACAGATGACTTTTAAAAGAAAATATAAACATGAGGATGATGACAATGATATAAGAGTTCAATAAAACAAGTTCAAGAATTATTTTATCCAAGAATTATTAATGTCCAAATTGTCAACATGATCTTTGTTTTGTAGAGTAAAATTCAAGAATACTAAGAAGAATATTTTATGAAAGGATCTTTGGATGAAGCGCCAAATATCAAGGATATTCCACTAATTTCATGGAGTATAGAAGTCAAAGTTTTAACCAATGGGTATAATAAAGAATGGAATAACAAAAGAAATCACCATGTAAATGTACTTGGCGATAGAGCGAGTTATTCAGCAGAATAATAACGGAACCAGTCGAGGTGAAATTCACACCGACAGGATATTCCAACGAGTAATAATAAAGATGGAACGATCGATTGTAAAACACATGATAGGATATTCCAAGCGGAGAATGATAAAGGCGGAAACCGGTCGGTGTAAAACACTGTGACAGGATGTTCCAGCGAGAATAATAAAGAACGGAACCCGGTCCAGGTGTAAAACACTGCAGCGAGGATGTTCAATGTAATAATAAAAAAGCGGAACCAGTGGGTGTAAAACACTGACGAGGATGTTCCAACAGAATAATAGAAGAATGTCACCAAGTATAGGGTAAACCAGCGTATCTGGAGTTATTCCAATGAGAGAATAATAAGCAATGGAATAACAACAGTTCTTCGTGAATAAGAAAAGAATAACACCCCTTACTTTTGGTAGGAGATTGAATCTGCAAGACGGTGTAGTAACAAAATACTCTTCTTCTTTCTCTCTTATTCTCTCTATACTCTCTCTATAGCTTGAATGAATTAAGTGAAAAATAATGAAGTATTTAGGCCTCTATTTATAGAAGATTTCTAGCTTGCACCGCTTAGTGTGAAAAAGCGAAGTGGCTTCGATGACTAATAATGTGAAAAGAAAAGTGGTTTGACCTTTGTGAATGTGAAACGACAAGTTGTTCGACGTACGGTAAAGGTAATTACTATTGTGAAGGTAATTACTATTCTGAGGTAATTACTATTGGCGAAGGTAATTACTTATTGGACGAAGGTAAATACTATTGACGAAGGTAATTCTTTATTCACAAAGGTAATTACTATTGGCGAAGGTAATTACTATTGACGAATGTAAATACTATTGACGAAGAGACTCTTAGATGATGACATATGAGCCCCCATAAAATAATTAAACTTACCACAAATCATTTATTTTCATCAACACATATTTAATCTTTCAACAATTATTAATCATTTATAACTTGTCGTCTCAATTATTGATTTAATCTATAACATATTATCTGATGATAATCTTTGTGACAATAATTGAATCGATAATATAAGAATGATGATGCAACAATTCATCGTGTAGCAATAATTAAGCATAGCCGAGTGACTTCTCGGCGTAAGCATCAATAATCAATACCAAGGCTACTACGCAACCACGCCAGCGTATTCTTTATTTTTTACCAATTAAAGCTAGTTCAGCAGCTTTTAACGGTAACACCTCACGTAGTTATTTTTAAAAAATATTTTTTGTCGTTTTCTCAATCCGACAATAATTACATTAATGGGGTCCACAATGATTGAGTAGTTATGCGAATATTCCCTAACAAAAAGAATATTCCTGACCAAACGAATATTTTATAACAACTTGCATACTTTGCAAAATTTATAAATATTACCTTAACTATAACATTATATCAAATTTATTCCATAATATTCAAAAATAATATTTATAGAAAAATTCATCTTTATTTATAATATTTGGGGTCTTACACTCTACAATTGTAGTGAAATTAAGTGGTATTATCTTGACGAGTCAGGAGGGATTCAAAGTAAAGAGCCATCGATTCGAAGTTTAAAGCGATTTAACAACGAAGTAGTATGAAGCGGGTGTTAGCGGTGTTCGATTGGTAAAGAGTCTGAGATCCGAAGATGATCATTTATAGTGACTCTCGGTTGGTCGTCAAACAAGCTGCCAGGGAGATTATGAAGCCTCATGGGACGGGATGATTAAGTATCTGGCGAATTAAAGACCCGACTTGATTTTGTTTCTTATGAGTTTACGGGCATAGGCGTAACGATAATTCCATTGCCGATGCCCTATCGAAGCTCGCCACCACGATGCGAGATGTTTTTAATGGATCGGTTTATTTGGAAGTTTTCGGCGGTAGAAGTGTTCGCAAGATGAAGCGGTGATGTGTATTGAAGCGATCTAATCATCGGATAACTCCTTACATCGAATATTTGGCGAGATGGCGTCCTTCCTTCTTGGATCGAGATCTTTGGCAAAGAAGATCAAGTACAAAGAGTGCCAACCGTTCTTATTGATGGGGATCTTTATCGAAGGGCATTTTCGTCACCATTATTGAAGTGTCCGTTCCGTCTCTAAGTCGAGTATGCCGCCGGGAAGTTCATGAAGGCATTTTGCGGTGATCATATGCTTCGCTAAGTTATTAGCATACAAAATTCTTTGGCAAGGGTACCATCGTGCCAACGATCTTCAAGGAAGCTACTGAGTATGTAAAGAAGTGTGAGAAGTGTCACTCAAGCGATCAGAGATCCCATCGACCACCGGAAGAGCTATACCGATTCTATCTCCTATACCCTGGCATGCAGGGGTTGATATCTCGGGTCCATTGCCAAAAGCTAAGGGGACAGTCGACCGTAATAGTTCTTTATTGATTACATGACCAAGTGGGTAGTAAGCGAAGCCACTTGGTTGATAACAGAAGCGAGAATGTTTGAAGTTCATGAAAAGTCCGTAATATTTCGCTTGAATTCCCAAAGTGGTGATATCGAGACAATGGACGCCAGATTCATGGGATCAAAATTTGAAGGATTTTTACGGGTGGGGTTCAAAGACAAAGAAGACTTCGGTGGCTCATCCACGGTCGAATGGGCAAGTCGAGGTGACCAACGGAATGACTGGCGAGCGGGATCAAACCTGGTGGATGAAGCTAAAGGAAGATGGCGGAAGAACTACTCGGCGTCTTTGTGGGCTTACCGGGACTGCGAAGACCACTACTGGAGGATTCACCCTTCGATTGGCCTATGTATGCGATGCCTTAGTCCCGGTCGAAATCGGATCTCAAGTCTTGGTCGGTCAATTCAAAGAGATCTACAATGACGAAGGGTGAAGGCCAACTGGATCTGCTAGAAGAAGTCGAGAGGTAGCTTTGCTCAAATTGGTCGCTTATCAACGAAGAGTAGCCAAGCATTACAACAAAGGGTCAAATTGCAGATTCAAGTAGGAGACTTTGTCCTCGAGAGAAAGCCAGAAGCATCTACGCCTCAAAACACGGAAAGTTAATCTTAAATGGGAAGGGCCGTATGAGGTGATTGAAGTATCAAAAGCCGGACACTTATCGGTTAAAAGGCATTAGATGGTTCGAGATCAAGAACACTTGGTGTGTGGCGCCCCCAAAATAGGTCCATTCCATCCAACCCATTTTGAGTCGCCAAATACATGGATACGAAATAACTACAACTTTATTAATACATTTGTCGTGCAAAATACGACAACATATATCTTGTGAGTTTAAATACAATTATTGTCTTTAGACAATATACATACCCAAATAAATCCTCATCACAATTATTTATACATTATTTTACAAAATGGTGAGGACTACTAAACAACTCTCTCTATAACCATCATTCCATACCCAGAAGCCGTACTCGCACATTCTAAGCCTCCTAAGAAGAAAAATGGAACAAAAAGGAAAAGGGTGAGCTCAACTATCCCAAGAAAAAGAATATTATGACTAAGATAATATACAACAAATTATCGTTAGTCTCCAACAGGAAAAATCTAATAGAATACTGATAGACAACAGGTTTTAAATCAACAACTGCAATGGAAACAACAATTCATTAGAAGAGTTAAGTAGAGAATGCAAATTACTATCTTACGTGTATGAATTTAAAAGTTCATCGTCTATCTTTTATCCACCTGTAACAACAATCAATATATATCCGAATCAAATATTCATCTTTGCACTACTGAGGCAAAGATATTCATCGATTGGTCATGTTAAATCTAAACACCTATTCATCTTTGCACTGGCCAAAGATATTAATCGATAGAAGTCATGTTCATCTCAACACCTGTTCATCTTTGCACTCTGGGCCAAAGATATTCATCAAGAAATCATTCATCTTTGCACTATGTGCCAAAGATATTCAAAGTAATATCATCATTTAGAAGATGAAGATGATGAAAAATATTTCAAAGAAAGCGAATCGGTGAAACAAAAGAACAAATATTAAGGATTAGTATTTTAAACAATCCAAGTTCAAAAATACTTCATAAGTAATCGAGTGGAGTAAAATTCAAGAATGATCAAAACATGGATACAATCAAAGCTAGTATCCATAATAGATATTTTGGACAAAAAGAAGAAATTTTATTTTTACGTGAATAGTCTTGGTATTCGTGAATAGTCAGATACGTGAATAGTCTTATATCGTGAATAGTAACAATCGACACCAAAAGATAGAAATTTCACACAAAAACATCTTCACGCCGTGAATAGTACTCATGAATAAGAACTCGTGAATAGTAACTCATGAATAGTAACTCGTGAATAATAACTTCATGAATAGTAACTCGAACATGAAAAAGTTTCAAATTTGATAAAAATTCCAACCAATATTTCACATAATGATATTGAAGAAATAATATCATTTTCGAATAAAATAACATCCCTTACCTCGAAGAAGCATTTCTAGTTGAAACAGGATATAAGCTATGACTTGAACTTGCATCAGTATATGTGACGCCCCCAAAATTAGGTATACATCACCCATCTTGGGTAGTCAGGATACATGGTAGTGTAATTTAAATACAACTTACTAATATAAGCGTATGGTACAATAATACGACATAGGACCGTGAGTTTGAATACAAATATTGTCTACTAGATATTATACAAACTCGAAAAAAAGTCCTCATTACAATTATTATCACACTATTTCACGAGAATAGTGAGGACTACTAATGCTATCCTGCGGACCATTCTCTCAGTTCCGACTCGGCCGTCCCGGCTATATTCTCATTTCACGAGAAGAAACGGTGAAAGAAAGGGTGAGCTCAACTAGCTCAAGAAGAAATATTATGACTAAGATAATGCGAGAATAAATTATCATTAGCCTACAATGATGTTAAAGCGATAAAATATAATGAACATCAAGTTTAACTACAAAGGAACCAAAGATCCATTAAAAGAGTCAAGTAGAAAATAAAATCTACTATCTTTTATGATTTAAAAGGGTTTTCATCATGTTATAATTTGAGACTCAACTTTAATAAATATTCCACATCATCGAATCACCCCGCACTACGGCCGAGGATATTCTTTAGTATCACGACCACAATTATTCATGCATCTACGGGCCGAGAATAGTTATGTATTCATTAATGGTCATGATCATGCCAACAACTATCCATCAATGCACTACTGACCTTTCGAGGATTTTTATCACATCATTTATAACATTACTACCACATGATTACAAGATAGTCTCTCAGTCATAATCATACCAAGTCCATCTACATGCACTACAGAGCCACGGATGACTTTCAACGTAATATAAACATGAGGATGATGACAATGATATAAGAATTCAATAAAACAAGTTCAAGAATTATTTTATCCAGGAATTATTAACGTCCAAATTGTCAACATGATGATCTTTGTTTTGTAGAGTAAAATTCAAGAATGATCGAAGAATATTTCCATGAAAGATCTTTGGATGAAACGCAAATATCGAGGATATTCTACTAATTTCATGGAGTATAGAAGTCAAAGTTTTAACCATTTGGGTATAATAAAGAATGGAATAACAAAAGAAATCACCATGCATGCGATAGAACCCTTACAGTGAGTTATTCCACGAGAATAATAAATAATCAGAAACCGGTCCCACAGAAACGCATGAGATGAGGATGTTCCAATAGAATAATAATAAAAAGGCGGAACCGGTGGGTGTAAAACACATGAGCAGGATGTTCCAATGTAATAATAATAAAGAGCGGAACCCAGTAAAGGTGTAAAACACACGCATGAGGATGTTCCAACAAAATAATAATAAAGAGGCGGAACTTGGTCAAATTGTAAAAACATGAGACAACAGAATAATAGAAGAATGTCACCAAGTATAGAAAATGGCGTATACAAAGTTATTCCAATAGAATAATTAGCAATGGAATAACAACGAGTTCTCTTCATGAATAAGAAAGAATAACACCCTTTACGAGTACAACAAATAATATTCCCTACCTTAGAAGAACCGAATATTGGAAAAGTGAAGTAGCAGAATACTTTTCTTCTCTCTCTATAGTTTTCTCTCTGCAGAGTTTCAATGAATTCGTAAGAAATAATGAAGGAATGAGCTTTCTATTTATAGAAAAACTGAGGGTGGCTCTTGGTCTTAACGAATGGTCAAAATGACTCTTGGTAATATTGAAGAGACAACTACTATTTGCGAAGGGGTAATTAACCTTTGGAACACCGAAGAGGCAGTTAATTCTTGGTAATATTGAAGGGACAACTACTATTTGCGAAGGGGTAATTACTATTGACGAAGGTAAATACTATTGAAGAAGGTAATTACTATTGACGAAGGTAAATACTATTGACGGAGGTAATTACTATTGACGAAGGTAATTACTCTTGATGAAGGTAATTACTATTGACGAAGGTAATTACTATTGACGAAGGTAAATACTATTGACGAAGGTAATTACTATTCACAAAGGTAATTACTATTCACAAAGGTAATTACTATTGACGAAGAGACTCTTAGATGATGACATATGGGCCTCCATAAAATAATCAAACTTACCCCAAGCGTCTCATAATGCACTCTTTATATACATCGAGGATTGAATAAATATTACCACAAATCATTTTATTTTAATCAACACATTTGAATCTTTCAACAATTATTAATCATTTATAACTTGTCGTCTCAATTAATAATATAACATATTATCTGAGATGATAACGTGACAATAATTGAATCAATAATATAAGAGATATGATCGCAAAGCAATTATCGTAGTAATAATTGAGTATAGCTAAGTGACTTCTCACGTAAGCATCGATAATCAATACCGCGCTACTCTTAACCACGCCAGACATCGTATTCTTTACTTTTACCAAGGGTAGTTCAGCAGCTTTTAACGGTAACACCTCCGTAGTTATTTTATAGAAAGATAATTTTGTCGTTTTTAACTACGACAATACTTAGTTAATGGGGTCCATTAATGATTGAGTCGTCGTCATTTAATATTCCCCACAAAAAAGAATATTCCCCGACCAAACGAATATTTTATAACAACTTGCTTACTTTGCAAAATTTATAAATATTACCCACAACTATAACATTATATCAAATTTTATTCCATAATATTCAAAAATAATATTTATAGAAAATTCATCTTTATTTATAAAAGCTGGGTCTTACAACCTCCCTTCTTATAAAATTTAAGCCCTCGAAATTAGGGTGCGATACTGGTATGTCGAAGAGGTAAGGATACCTTGATTTCATTTCAGATTCTAACTCCCAAGTCATTTCCTCAACATCGTGGTTCCTCCACAAAACTTTGACTTGAGGTATAACCTTGGAGCGTAGAATATGTTCCTTCTTATCCAAAATTTGAACAGAACCTCTTCACACGTAAAATCTTCCGCTATTTTGTGGGATCTAACTCAATAATATGGTTGGTCTTTCACATATTTACGTAACATGGATATGTGAAAAAGCGTTATGAACACGAGACATATTTGGCAGAAAAGCGAGTCTATAGGCTACATTCCTACTCGATCGAGGATTAAAATGGACCGATGAATCGAGGATTAAGTTTTCCTCTCCTTCCAAATCTTGTAACTCCTTTCTATGGAGCAACTCTTAACAACACATGATCTCTATATCGAATTCACGTCCTTTCGATGAAGATCAAGATAACTTTTTTTGTCGATTTTGTGAGGTTTTTATACGTTGTCGGATCGTTTGAATCTTTTAAAGTAGTTATGCGTATCAACTCCGGTCCCAACAACGTTGCTTCACCCACCTCATCCCAAAGATCTTGGAGAACGACACTTTCTTCCATACAACGCTTGAATGGAGCCATGCCAATACTTGCTTGATAACTGTTGTTGTAGAAAAACTCCACCGATGGTAAGAACTTGTCCCAACTCCTTGAAATCAAGGACCACGAGTCTTAATAGATCTTCAAGAGTTTGAATAGTCCTCTCCGATCGTCCGTCCGCCTCGAGGATGATATGCCGAGCTAAATCGTAAGTCATGCCCATAGCTTTTTGCAAACTAACCCAAAATCGTGAAGTAAATCTTGGGTCTCGATCGAGAAACTATGGATCTGGCATACCATGCGATCTTACAATCTCGTTTATGTACATCTGAGCAAGACGTTCAAGTGTATAAGTTTCTCGTGTCGGTAAGAAATGTGATGACTTAGTCAATCTATCAACAATGACCCAAATCGCATCAATGCCTTGAGAAACCTTAGGAAGACCCCAGATGAAATCCATGGTAATGTGCTCCACTTCCATTCCGGAATTTCAAGTGGTTTCAATGGACCTTTTGGTACTTGATGCTCTGCTTTAACTTGTTGACAAGTTAGACACCTTGAGATAAACAATCTATATCTCTCTTCATATTGCTCCACCAAAATGTATGTGAATATCATGATACATTTGGTACTCACATGATGGATTGCAAATGGTGTGTTGTGTGCCTCCATCATGATATTATACTTTAAATCGTGGTCGTTAGGAACACAAAGTGTGGAGTTGACTCAAGTATTCCTTCTTCATCGATTCTTGCTTGGCGATAGCACCTTTTGCACTTTCTTCCTCATACGCATCGCCTCCAGTGTCCGTAGAAATTTCTGCAGACTTTAACTTTATCGATTAAAGTTCGGTTCTACTCAGATACTCGCTATCATCACACGCGCCCCTCAAGTCTTTAACTCTATCTCCATCCTTTGCAAGTCACACAAATGGGCCTTTGCGTTGACAATAACGAACTCCGTACTTGCATATGATCTTCTACTCAATGCGTCAGCTACCACGTTCGCTTTTCCAAGATGGTATTGGATGGTATGATCATAATCTTTCAACCGTTCAAGCCAACGTCGTTGTTGCATGTTGAGTTCCTTTTGAGTGAAGAAATATTTGAGGCTTTTATGATCCGTAAAGATCTCCACCTTCTCCCCATACAAGTAATGCCTCCAAATTTTAAGTGTGAAGGCAATACCGCCAACTCTAGATCATGAGTAGGATAATTCTTCTCATATTCTTTGAGTTGTCACGAGGCATAGGCTATAACTTTTCCATGTTGCATGAGAACACATCCCAACCCTTTGCAGAAGCATCATTTGAGATGACAAATCCTCCGAGGCGATGGTATTGTCGTGAAGCAGTCTTGAAATAAGTCTCTCTTGAGTTCTTGAAAACTCTTCTCACATTCTTCGCTCCAACCAAACTTTATATCTTTTCGAGTCATTTGAGTCAATGGAGTAGCAATTCGAGAAAATCCTTCCACGAATCTCCGATAATAACCCGGCTAAACCGAGAAAGCTACGTACTTTGGTGACTTATTTATGTTGTTCCTGACTTTGAATAGCTTCAATCTTTCTTTGGGTCAATGATATTCCATGACTTGATACCACGTGCCCAAGGAATGCTACTTCTTAACTGTTTAACTCACATTTCTTAAACTTGGCATAAAGCTTATATTCACGAAGCTTTTGGAGTGTCGACCTCAAGTGTTGCTTTCATGATCTTCACGACTTTTGGAATAAATAAGGATGTTATCAATAAAGACGACCACAAAGTGATCTAAATATTCCTTGAATACTCGGTTCATCATATCCATGAAGGCGGCGGGAGCATTAGTCAATCCAAAGGACATGACTAGGAATTCATAATGCCCGCATCTGGGGAGTTCGAAAGTCGTCTTTGGAATGTCGGCGTTCTAATCTTCAATTGGTGATATCCTAACGAAGATCAATCTTTAAAAAGATTTGGCTCCTTGCATTTGGTCAAACAAGTCATCAATACGTGGCAATGGATACCTATTTTTGATGGTGACGTGATTCAACTCCCGATAATCAATACAAAGTCGCATACTCCCATCTTTCTTCTTCACGAATAGAGCAGGAGCACCCCAAGGAGAAGTACTAGGATGAATAAAGCCAATGTCAACAATTTCTGCAGCATTGGGTCTTTAACTCACGAAGTTCAATAGGAGCCATTCGACATGGGGCTTTGGAAATAGGTTTTGTAACGGGTTCAATGTCGATACAAAATTCAATTTCACGCTCTGAGGGTAGGCAGGGACGTTTCTTGGGAATACGTCAGAAATTTATTAACAATAGAAATATCGTTCAAAACCGGATTTATTTTTGTTTAAATCTGTGACATGAGCTAAGAAAGCTTGACATCCGCTTTTCAATAAGCGAATAGCTTTTATGGCTTTGAGATGGCCGTGATTGATTTTAATGGTTTGGTCGTTTTGAATTCGCATAATAGGTTGATTAGGAATATGAAAGCTCACAACCTTACGAAAACAATCAATTTTTGCATGATAAGTAGTTAACCAATCAATCCCTAGAATCACGTCAAATGCAAGTATTTTTAATGAAATAAGATCGACGGTAATGTGAGGGTACCGATTTGAACCAAACAAGACTTATAAATAGTGGATGTAATGAAGGTTTCTCCCAGCGGAGTTTCCACAGATAAGTCAAAGTCTAATTTCTCCTGAGTCAAATTTAATCGATGGAGCGCAAGTTGGAGAAATAAAAGAATGGGTAGAACTCATATCAAATAAAGTATAGACTTCATTAGAGTTTATGATAAGCTTACCCATGATGACCTCATTCGGGTTCCTTGCTTCTCTGGGAGGTCACAACAAACGCCTCCCTTGTACTACCGGGTTTGACTTTTAGGAATCTACTTTTGGTGCCTCCATCCTAGTTGAATTTGTCTTGAATGGCAAAATCGAACTAAGTGACCTTCTCTTCCACAATTATAACATGCTTTGACTGGCATGTCGCAGGTTCGGACCGATGTGTCCTCTCCTCCGCATTTGAAGCATATGATAGGTGGTCTTTCTCCTTCCTTAACAACGGGTCTTTGGTCTTGACGTCTTTCCATCATTGTTGAATCTCCTTTTCTTGAAATGTCCATTCTTATTGTTTTGTACCCGATTACCACCGAAGTGGTTACCATATCCGCATGTTGATTTCCTCCATGCTTGTTGTCACCGCTTGATGACTACTCATTTGGTATTATAATTTTGCTTACCGCTTCTCTTTAGTTGCGTTGACTCGTTATCGCGCTCCACTAAGCGAAAGCCCTATTTACAACATCCGAATATAAACACGGTTTATGAGAAATAAGATGTTGGCGTATCTCCGGCTTCAAACCACTTAAAAACATTCGCGCCATTCTCTCTTCATTATCCACCGAAGTGGAACGAACCAGTGATAACTCGCAAATTTTGCCTCGTATTGCGACACGGTCATATTGTTTTGTTCCAACTTGATAAACTCCACCTCCTTCATGTATGGCGAATACTTTCGGAAAGTATTTGTCGTTGAAACGACTCTGGAACTTCTCCCAAGATATCTTGAGACAATTGAGGTTGAGTACGTTTTTACCGATTCCACCGATGTGTCGCCTCTCAAGCATGATAAAAAGGCGAAGAGGAACCTTTTGCTCCTTCGGAGCATCCCAAGACATCAAATATCTTGGTGTCTGCTTTATCTATGCTACGCGTAAGTGGTTTAGCTCTCCCTTAAACTCCGGTGGTCCCACTCCTTGAATTGTTTAGCGGTGACCTCTGAGAGTTTTTCGTGTTTCCACCTACGTTTTGGATGAGTCGCTCTCGCTTTCTTGTGGCGCCCCCAAAATTAGGTATACATCACCCATCTTGGGTAATCGGATACATGGTATGTAATTTAAATACAACTTACTAATATAATATGGTACAATACGATATAAAGCGTGAGTTTGAATACAAATATTGTCTACTAGATATTATACAAACTCAAAAGGAGTCCTCATTACAATTATTATCACACTATTTCATAGAATAGTGAGGACTACTAATGCTATCCTTTGGACCATTACTCGTTCCCCGACTCGTCCAATTTATATTCTCATTTCACGAAGAGAATAAAGTGAAAGAAAGGGTGAGCTCAACTAGCTCAAGAAGAAATATTATGACTAAGATAATGCGAGAATAAATTATCATTAGCCACAATGATGTTAAAGCGATAAAATATAATGAACATCAAGTTTAACTATGGAACAAATGATCCATTAAAAAAGTCAAGTAGAAAATAAAATCTACTATCTTTTATGATTTAAAAGGTTTTTCATCTTTATTAAAGTTGAGACTCGACTTTAATAAATATTCCACATCATCGAATCACCCCGCTTACTACTGGCCAAGGATATTCTTTAGTATCACGACCACAATTATTCATGCACTACGGGCGAGAATAGTTATGTATTCATTAATGGTCATGATCATGCCAACAACACGTCCATCAATGCACTACTGACCTTCGAGGATTTTTATCACATCATTTGTAACATTACGGTCGATTATTACCGAATAGTCTCAGTCATAATCATACCAAGTCCATCTATGCACTACAGCCACGAGATGACTTTCAACATAATATAAACATGAGGATGATGACAATGATATAAGAATTCAATAAAACAAGTTCAAGAATTATTTTATCCAGAATTATTAACGTCAAATTGTCAACATGATCTTTGTTTTGTAGAGTAAAATTCAAGAATGATCGGAGAATATTTCCATGAAAATATCTTTGGATGAAACGCAAATATCGAGGATATTCTACTAATTTCATGAAGTATAGAAGTCAAAGTTTTAACCAAATGGGTATAATAAAGAATGGAATAACAAAAGAAATCACCATGCATGCGATAAGCCGCAGAGCAATGAGTTATTCAATGAGAATAATAAATAACGGAACCGGTCCTGCCAGAAGCGCGCATGCATGGATGTTCCAGCGAGAATAATAATAAAAGGCGGAACCAGTCGGTGTAAAACACACGAGCGGATGTTCCAACAGAATAATAATAAAAGGCGGAACGGTCGATTGTAAAACACAGACAGGATGTTCCAACAAAATAATAATAAAAGCGAAACCGGTCAGGTGTAAAACACATGAGATCAACAGAATAATAGAAGAATGTCACCAAGTATATAGGTAAAACCGCGTGATACGAGGTTATTTTGATAGAATAATAAGCGATGGAATAACAATAGTTCTCTTCATGAATAAGAAAGAATAACACCCTTTACGAGTACAACAAATAATATTCCTACCTTAGAAGGCTGAATATTGGAAAGTGAAGTAGCGAGAATACTTTTCTTCTTTCTCTCTATAGTTTCTCTCTCAGAGTTTCAATGAATTAAGTAAGAAATAATGAAGGAATGAGCTTTCTATTTATAGAAAAAGCTGAGGGTGGCTCTTGAGTCTTAACGAAGGTCAAAATGACTCTTGGTAATATTGAAGAGACAACTACTATTTCTTGAAGGGTAATTAACCATTGGACACAGAAGAAGCGGTTAACTCTTGGTAATATTGAAGGGACAACTACTATTTGCGAAGGGATAATTACTATCGGCGAAGGTAAATACTATTGAAGAAGGTAATTACTATTGGACGAAGGTAAATACTATTGATGAAGGTAATTACTATTGTGAAGGTAATTACTTATTAATGAAGGTAATTACTATTGTGAAGGTAAATACTATTGTGAAGGTAATTACTTATTCACAAAGGTAATTACTATTTACAAAGGTAATTACTATTGATGAAGAGACTCTTAGATGATGACATATGGGCCCCCATAAAATAATCAAACTTACCCCAAACGTCTCATAACAGACTCTTTATATACATCAAGGATTGAATAAATATTATCACAAATTATTTTATTTTTAATCAACACATTTTGAATCTTTCAACAATTATTAATCATTTATAACTTGTCGCCTCAATTAATAATATAACATATTATACGATGATGATCTTGTGACAATAATTGAATCAATAATATAAGAGATATGATGCGTGATTCATGTGAAGAATAATTGAGTATAGCTAAGTGACTTCTCACGTAAAGCATCAATAATCAATACCGAGTGTCTCTTATGCAACCACGCCAGACATCTTTTGTACTTTTACCCTTTGGGTAGTTCAACGGTTTAACGGTAACACCTCATAGTTATTTTTATAGAAAGATAATTTTGTCGTTTTCTAACTACGACAATACTTCCGTTATATAGGGTCCACTAATGATTGAGCCGTCGTACGAATATTCCCTGACAAAAAGAATACTCCCCGACCAAACGAATATTTTATAACAACTTGCTTACTTTGCAAAATTTATAAATATTACCCACAACTATAACATTATATCAAATTTTATTCCATAATATTGAAAAATAATATTTATAGAAAATTCATCTTTATTTATAAAAGCTGGGGTCTTACAGTATAGCAATACTCAAAGTATACTCAAAATACTCACAAGAATCTGTTTTCGATAATATAGAGAGAAAACTTCAGATTTCGGTGTGATTTTCAATTCTAACCCAAGACACCTATTTATAGGAAAATCTTTAGAACACCAAAGTAGAAAATTTATTAAATATTATTATATTTTTTTCCAAAAATTCATATGCATGCTTTTACCATTTGAACTCAGCCCCTATCACATGTTAAATGAGGGAAACAAAATGAAAAACACGTTTTTGTAAATAAAAATAATTAAAACTTTCAAAAATCAATTATTTCGTAACTTCGGAACTTCGATAATTCATAATAAATAGCTCTTTTATCAGAAAAATTCGAAACTCGCGACTTTCCATAGGAAGTTCCATTATCTACAACTTTGCAGAAGGAAGTTTTTCTAAATTCCAAACAAAAATTGATAGAAATCCACAAACGGGCGATTTTACAGGCTATAATCAAATTTCAGTCAAGAAATTGTGTCCACCAACACACAAAATATGTGTTAAACATTTAATGCCACAAAAATACTCTTCCTCCTCATATACTCATATATCCCACATTCATTATAAAAATATCACCGTTAATATATTATTAAAATAATATATTTAAATGAATATTTTATCAGGAAAAGATAAAATATTAATTTTCAACAATTGTCATTTTAAAATTTTCTCCATCTATATCCACATAAAATCAATATTTTCTCATCATATAAATCGATAATTAATTATTCACAAATAATATTCTGAGAATCACGATCTTGACAATGACGGTAGTTCAGGAAAGGGGCTTTCGATAAGGATCTCTCACTACTTTGGTAATGATTAGGTGACAAACCTCTCCTGAGGCGAATTTTCTAGACATTGCCGATAATGTTATCAATAATATTATTAGGATAATATGAATTATTGCTTTCAGATAATAGAAAATCTTGTGTAATGATAATTATTATTGAAACAATAATATAAAATATCAATCGTGATTATTGAATCAATAAAATAAAATCTTGAGCGGTAATTCTTTGTAACAATTATTGAGTAAGTGCGTTCTTACATGTAAGAATCAATAATTGGTGCAACACTGAGTGAACTCTTATTTAACAACCAGCGTATTAGTGTGTTTTAACCCACTGGGTATGTAAGACCCAACTTATTATTAATGAAATTTAATTTTCTCTATTTATTATTTTGAAATAGTAAGGGTTGATTTGATTAATGTGGATAGTTAGGGGTTAAATCATAAATATTTCAAAATAAGCAAGTGGTTATAAAATATTCATTGTTGTAGGGAATATTCGTTTGGTCGTGGAATATTAAATCTTTGTCGGAAATATTAAATACGACGGTAAATGACCGTGTGGCCCCATAATGAAAGCGATTGGATGAAGAAAGCGACAAATATAAGTTGGTTAAAAATAACTGGCGTAGTTATTCTGAATTAAAATCATTGGAATACCAAATTGGTTAAAATACGATGTCTGGCGTGGTTATAGATTAGATGGTGGCGGTATTATGCAGTATTATTGAATTATTGATCCTTACGTAAAAAGGCACTACTCAATAATTGTTACTGATGAATTCTTTGCTCAATAGTTTATTTTATTAATTCAATAATTGTTGCGTTGATATTTTATATTATTATTGTTTTGATAATTGTCAACGCAGTATTTCCATTATCGGATCAATAATTCATATTATTTGAATAATATTATTAGATAGCATTATTGGCAATGTCTAGAAAGTTACTGTCAAGGAGAGGTTTGGTCACCTAATTCTTGGCGCCCGATGAAGGAGAAATTCTTATTGAAAGCCCCTCTTTCTGAGGAACTACTGGTCATTATAATTGTGATTCTCGTAATATTATTTGTGAATAATTAATTATTGATTCATATGATAAGGAAATATTTATTTTATATGAATATAAATGATGGATTTATTTATGTGGTTATTAATGAAGGAATTAATCTTTGAGATATTTTATTTGTATTTTTGTGGGATTGGAGGTATTAAAAGATCAAATCGGTGTTATTACTGACTTTATTGTGTGAGTTATAATATTTAATCAAATAGTTGGATCGTTGTAATTTTGGATATGTTATACATATATAAGTTGAGTATATGTCCACAAATTTTGAACCGATTAAAATGAACGAATGATTTGTTATGAATTTTAAGAGGTGGTGATTAGGAAATTAGGTTATAAATGATTTTGGTGGAAAATTCTAGAATTGGTGGGCCCCCACTTGTGGTTGGTGAAAAAATGTCTTTGAATTTTATTTCAAATGTGGTGGGTGGGAATAGTAGCGAGTAAAGCCATCGTGGGTTGCGAGTTAAGTGCGCTTGGCGTGCTAACATTTTTCTACCTAAGCTTATTTGTTGGTTGAAGTCATAATATAGGGTATTATGTGATTTGTTAATTTATTTAATTAACCCTTGTTTTATGATAGTTTTTAAGAATGGCTGCTGAGAGCGTTAACAATGGAGTGAATGAGATCGTGGAGACACCTCTAATGTGACGAGGATAATGTGATGTCGGTGAAGAAGGAATTAGAGATATCCGTGTGGTGAGTGAAGAATTGATAGTTGCATTTTGAGATAATCCTTGAGAGGTAACGGTGAGAGTGAGGAAGAAGAGGAAGAAGAGGTACGAAGAGAGTTTATTAGAGGTATTTTATGATCAAAATGTAGAATTGCAAAATCGTATTCATGAGTTAGAAGAAGAAATTTGAAGAATTGCGAGGCGATCGTGGAGCAAAAGGATGCAACGATTCAAGCTTGTGTTACCCGATATGTGATGCTTGAGCGAAGCACTCTTTGGCGAGTATAAGATGATAAAAGCTGGAATCTGAAAGTGAAAGAAGAAATAAGCGAGCGAGTGAGAATGAGTGATGCATGGGTAAAAGCCGCATGACAGCGTTGATATTATGGAAAGAGATGTCGATCTAAAAAGAAGATTTAACGATGACGGGGGAAGGCGTCGGCAGAAAGATCAGCACCATCAACAAATTCTGGGGAAAAGAACGATCGCCGATTAGATCTACTGAGATGTGGAGAGGAGGGACATATAAGGTCAAACTGTTCAAAGCCTTCAAGGTATGCTATAATTGTGGAAAAAGAAGGACATATCACCGAGATTATGCGATATCGAAACCCGATCCAATGAGAATGGTGACTCAAAAGGATGTCCCGAAAAGTCAAAGTCAACGGTTCTTGGAAGAGCGTTTGTCGTGACCAAATCAAAATGCGAGAAACCCGAACGAAGTTACGCGGGTTAGTTAATTATAAATTCTTTCAAAGTATATACCTTACTAGATATTGGTTCTACCCATTCTTTTATCTCTCTTACTTGCTTATTTCAACGCGTTTGAACTTGACTATGGAGAAATTAAACTTTGACCTATCTGTGGAGACTCCATTAGGAGAAACTTTTATTACATCCGTTGTTTAAAAATCTTGTTTGATTCAAGTTAGCACTATCACATTACCGTTAACCTTATTTCTATAGAGATATTTGCTTTTGATGTGATTTTAAGGTTAACTACTCATCATGCCAAATTGATTGCTTTTGTAAGGTTGTTAGTTTTCATATTCCTAAGCAACTTTGTTATTGAATTCAAGCAATCAAACCATTGTAGTCAAACATTTTCATATCAAGCCATGAAGTCATTCGTTTATTACGGATGTCGAGTTTTCTTAGTCCATGTTATGGATTTGAATAAAGACACGTCGATTTGAATAATATTCTGTTGTTATTGATTTTTCGACGTATTTCTGAAGAATTTCTTGGCTTACTCCCAAAGCGATATTAAATTTTGTATCGACTTTGAACCCAGACAAAACTCATTTCTAAAATCTCATATCGAATGGCTCTATTGAACTTCGAGGAGTTAAAAATTCAACTATAGAATTTGGTACTGAGCCTTTATCTTGTGACTTCCTTTGTGGAATTCACCTAAGCGAACTCTCTGTAAGGGGCGTCATATTAAATGCGATAGTAAAGCTGATAGGTGTCATTGTGACGTCTTTATCCAAGATTGGGATATGAGTCACGGTTGAGAGCAACCTAAGTTAGTAATCGAAATCGTAGCTTTTCAGGCTTAGTTGGTTATTATCGGAGATTAGTTGAAGGATATTCTCGAATCGCTATTCCATTAACGTGGTGACTCGTAGAGATACAAAATTCGTTTGGGGCGAAGAATGCGAGAAGAGTTTCAAGAGCTTAAGAGGAGACTTATTTGGCACTGTTCTAACAATACCATCTGGTTTGGATGGATTTGTTATCTCTGATGATGCTTGTGAAAGGGTTAGGATGTGTTCTCGTGCAGCGTGGGAAAGTCATAGCCTATGCCTCGCGACAACTTAAAGAGTATGAGAGGAATTATCCTACTCATGATCTAGAGTTAGCAAGCGATCGTTCTTATTAAAGATATGGAGGCACTATCTATATGGGGAGAAAGTGGAGATATATTCGGACCATAAAAGCCTTAAATATTTCTTCACTCAAAAAGAACTCAACATGTCGGCAAATGACGTTGGCTCGAACTATTGAAAGACTACGACCACACTATTCAATACCATCACGGTAAAGCGAGCGTGGTAGGTGACGCATTGAGTAGAAGATCATATGAGGGAGCGAGTGCGATGATGTCAAGTATCATGACAGAGCCAACTTTAATAGAAAAAGTTAAGGTTGCTCAAGCCACCCACTGAGGAGGCGATGCGTATGAAGAAGAAAGTACAAGAAGGAGCTATTTAGGGGCGAGAATTGATGAAGAAGGAATACTTGAGTCCACTCTAGACTTTGTGTTCTAACGACTATGATTTGAAGTACAAGATTATGATGGAGGCACACGATACACCATTTGCAATCCATCACGGAAGTACTAAAATGTATCGTGATCTTTGACATACATTTTGGTGGAACAATATGAGAGAGAGATTGCAAAGTTTATCTCGATGTGTTTAACTTGCTAAGCGTGTAAAAGGCGGAGCATCTAGTACCTAAGGGTCCGTTGCAACCACTTGAGATTCTGAAATGGAAGTGGGAACACATTACCATGGATTTCGATTCACGGGTCTTCCAGCGGTTTCTCAAGGCATCAATGCTATTTGGGTTATTGTTGATAGATTAACCAAGTCGCTCATTTCTTGCCGATACTGGAGACTTATTCACTTGAGCGTCTTGCTAGTATATACGTAAATGAGATTGTGAGGTTGCATGGCACGCACTGTATCCATAGTTTTGGATTGTGACCCAAGATTCACTTCAAGATTTTGGGTTAGCTTTGCAAAAAGCTATGAGCGCAGATTTGCGATTTAGTTGACATACCATCCCAAAGCAGACGGACAATCGAGAGAGGACTATTCAAACTCTTGAAGATATATTAAGACTCAGATCCTAGACTTCAAGGGCGGTTGGGATAAGTATTTACCATTGGTAGAATTCTCCTACAACAACAGTTATCAGGCAAGTATAGGTGTAGCTCCATTCGAAGCATTATATGGACGAAAATGTCGTTCTCCAATATGTTGGGATGAGGTGGGTGAAGCAACATTGTTGGGACCGAAAAATACGTATGATCACCGAAAAGATCCAAATGATTCGACAACGATACAAACGGCACAAGATCGACAAAAGAGTTATGCGGATCTTCATCGAAAGGACGTGGAATTTAGTGTGTGGGGATCGTGTATTATTGCGAGTTGCTCCATGGAAGGGAGTTACAAGATTTGGGAAGAGAGGAAAGCTCAATCCACGATTTATTGGTCCATTTCAAATTCTTGACCGAGTAGGAAATGTAGCCTATAGACTTGCGTTACCTCCAAGTATGTCTCGTGTTCATAATGTGTTTCACATATCGGTGCCTTATAAATAAATATGTGAAAGACCCGAACCACGTCATTGAGTTAGAACCAGGACGAGATAGTCAAGAAGACTTAACGTATGAGGAGGTACTGTCAAGATTTTGGATAGGAAGGAGCATGTCCTACGCCAAGAAAGGTCATATACCACAAGTTAAAGTTTTGTGGAGGAATCATGCTTTATAGAGGAAATGACAGGAATTGAAAGCGGAAATGAAAGCGAGGTATCCTCATCTTTTGAAACACCGAGTACGTCACGTCAATTTCGAGGACGAAATTTCATAAGGAGGGAGGTTGTAAGACCCCAACTTATTATTAATGAAATTTAATTTCTCTATTTATTATTTTGAAATAGTAAGGGTTGATTTGATTAATGTGGATAGTTAGGGGTTAAATACATAAATATTTCAAAATAAGCAAGTGGTTTTAAAATATTCATTGTTGTTGGGGAATATTCGTTTGGTCGTGGAATATTAAATGCTTGTCAAGGGAATATTAAATGCATCGACGAAAGCGATAATATGTGGGCCCCATAACGGAAAGCGATTGGATGAAGAAAGCAGCAAATATAAGTTGGTTAAAAATAACGGCGTAGTTATTCTACAATTAAGACTGTTGGAATACCCGATTGGTTAAAATACTGATGTCTGGCGTGGACAAAAGATGAGCCGGTGCATGATGATTGTTGAATTATTGATCCTTACGTAAAAGGCACTACTCAATAATTATTACGATGAATTACCGCTCAATAGTTTATTTTATTAATTCAATAATTGTTGCGTTGATATTTTATATTATTATTGTTTCAATAATTGTCACTGCACAGTATTTCCCATTATCAGATCAATAATTCATATTATTTGAATAATATTATTAGATAGCATTATTGGCAATGTCTAGAAAGTTCTGTCAAGGAGAGGTTTGGTCACCTAATTGCACGCCAGTAAGGAGAAATTCTTATTGGAAAGCCCCCTCTTTCCTGGGAACGGCCTGGTTGTCATAATTGTGATTCTGTAATATTATTTGTGAATAATTAATTATTGATTCATATGATAAGGAAATATTTATTTTATATGAATATAAATGATGGATTTATTTATGTGGTTATTAATGAAGGAATTAATGCTGAGATATTTTATTTGTATTTTGTCGGATTGGAGGTATTAAAAGATCAAAATCAATTATTATTCTGACTTTATTGTGTGAGTTATAATATTTAATCCAAATAGTTGGATCGTTGTAATTTTTGGATATGTTATACATATATAAGTTGAGTATATGTCCACAAATTTTGAACCGTTAAAAATGAACGAATGATTTGTTATGAATTTTAAGAGGTGACTGATTCGGAAATTAGGTTATAAATGATTTTGGTGGAAAATTCTAGAATTGGTGGGCCCCACTTGTGGTTGGTGAAAAAATGTGCTGAATTTTATTTCAAATGTGGTGGGTGGGAATAGTAGCAGGTAAAGCCATCAGGTTGCGGAGTTAAGTTGCTGCTGCTTGGCGTCTTAACATTTTCCTACAAATAGAGAAGGCTAAGTTAGAATTAAAAATCACACCGTAAACAAAGTTTCTCTCTTTCTCTCTATATTATTGAGCGTATTTTGTGAGTATTTAGATACTTTGAGAGTTGTTGTTCGAACAAGTTTCATTCAAAGATCACTTGAGACCTTTCCTTAGAAATCTTGATTCTTTGAGGTAAGGGATATTATTTTTCGTAATGATATTATTTCTTCAATATCATTATCTTTGAAATGTTGATCTGAAGTTTTATCAAATTTGGAACTTTTTCATGTCTGGGTTATTATTCATGAGTTACTATTCACGAGTTACTATTCATGAGTTACTATATTCACGAGTTACTATTCACAGTCTTATTCATGAAGCGTGAAGATGTTTTATGGAATTTCTATCTTTTGGTGTTGAAGTTCTTATTCACGATATACGACCATTATTCACGATATCTGACACTATTCATAGAAAAATAAAATTTCTTCTTTAAGTCAAAATATCTATTCTCGGATACTAGCTCGATTGTATCCATGTTTTGATCATTCTTGAATTTTACATCACTATGATTATTTTGAGGTATTTTTGAACATGGATAAAACAAAGTACGAATCCTTAATCCTTAATCCTTGTCATTTTGTTTCTTTGGATTCGTTTCTTTAAAAATATTTTCATCATCCTCGGTCTTAAATGATGATATTATTGAATATCTTTGGCAGAAGTGGTCAAAAGATGAATGATTTCGAAGAATATCTTTGGCACATGAAGAGAAAAGATGAGTAGGTGTTTAAATGAACATGACCGATCGATGAATATCTTTGGCCTTTTGTGCAAAGATGAAGCAGTGTTGAGATGAACATGACCGATTGATGAATATCTTTGGCCTGTAGTGCAAAGATGAATATTTGATTTGAGATGAATATTGATTGATGTTACTGAGGATAAAATATTGATGATGGGACCTGTTAAATTCATAGATTATAGTAGATTTCATTCTCTACGAAACTCTTCTATGAATTATTATTTCATTGCGAATATTGATCTCGAAACTTGTTGTCTATTGTATTCTATCGATTTTTCCTGTTGGAGACTAACGATAATTTGTTGTATATTATCTTAGTCATAGTATTCTTCTTTGGGCTAGTTGAGCTCACCCTTTTCCTTGTTGTTCCATTTTTCTTCTCGGGAGGCGAGAATGTGGCGAAGTCTTAGTCGGGTATTATGGAATGAAGGTTTTAGAAAGGATTGTTTAGTAGTCCTCACCATTTTTGTAAAATAATGTATCAATAAATGTGATGGGGATTTATTTGAGTATAGATATTGTCTAGAAGATAATATTTGTATTTAAACTCACAGCTTTTCTTGTTGTAATAATAAAGTTGTAGTTGTTTACGTACCATGTATTTGGCGACTCGAGAATGGGTGTGGTGTATACCTATTTTTGGGGCGTCATGCAGGTATTCCAACAAGATAATCTGTGAATAACTATGCCGTTATTTATAAACAACTTATATTTGTCGCTTTTTTTTTCATCCAATCGCTTTTAGTTATGGGGCCCTAAAAAAAGGCATAGTAAATAATATTCCCGATACGAGCACGAATATTCCACGACCAAACGAATATTCCCCAAACAATAATGAATATTTTATAACCACTTGCTTATTCAAAATATTTGTATTTTACCCATAACTATCCACATTAATCAAATCAACCCTTACTATTTCAAAATAATAAATAGAGGAAAATAAATTTCATTTATTAATAATTTGGGGTCTTCTACAACCTCCCTCCTTATGAAATTTCGTCCTCGAAATTGACGACGATACTGGTGTTTGAAAAGATGAGAATACCTCGCTTCATTTTCGTTTCCAACTCCCGGTCATTTCCTCAATAAGCATGGTTTCTCCACAAAACCTTAACTTGTGGTATAACCTCGGTACATAAGACATGTTCTTTCTATCCAAGATCTTGACAGTACCTCTTCGACGTTAAGTCTTCATTATCTCGTCCGGTTATAACTTCAATGACGTGGTTGGTGGTCCACATATTTACGTAACATCGATAAGTAAAAACGTTATGAAACGTCGTCATACTTGGCAGTAAAAGCGAGTCTATAGGCTACAGTTCTATTCGATCGAGAATTTCAAATGGATTAATAAATCGAAGGTTTAAGCTTTCCTCACCTCACCGATTCTCGCTTTTGAAATAACAACTTCTTGCACCTCCTTCTTCAAATTCATCAGCTCTAGTGTGTAGCTTGAACAGCTTTAACTTTATCGATTAAAGTCGAAACATGTGCTGAAATGAGTCTCCTCTTGAGTTCTTCTAAGCTCTTCCCACATTCCTTGCTCCATTCGAATTTTGTATCTCTACGAGTCAACTGCGTTAATGGAATAGCGATTCGAGAATATCCTTCAACGAATCTCTGATAATAACCAACTAAGCCTGGAAAGCTATGTATTTCGATTATTCTGAGCTTAGGTTGTTCTCAATCGTGACTCATATCCACCTTGGATAAAGACGTTATAATGACACCTATCGATTTCTTATCGCACTAATTGAAAGTATTATGCACATACAAAGCCAATCATGTATGATGATAAAGCATATCTTGTAATCAATCTTATTTATTTATTAATAAAAGAATTATTTATTAAAGGCATTTATTATCTACATGGTGTTGTTTTTAATAATATGTGATAAACCCATAGTTTTAAGCAACGCTTTTAGAATAATGATGATGATCATTCTAATGAGATCTAAATTCTTAGAAAGCTTAAAACTAAAATAGTTCCCAATCGTTGGATTACTAAATTGGGGATTAGTGAATCCGGATAGATTGGTACATACGTTCTTTGCTTTCGTTGGATGAGGATGATTGATCTCATGATCATTTGTGTGGAGACACTAAAGCAAGTATGTAGGTGCTTTATTAGAGAATAAGTTCATTGAACGCATTGACTCATAAGGAATACCTAATGGAGTTTTACTTTACCGTCAATAGGAATTCTCAGTAGTGATAGTAGTACAAATGATCCTTAGACTTGAGATCATCATAGTATCTTATATATAATGAATTACACTTTGACTTATTCCTTAAGACTCTTAGAGTATATCAAAGGGTATGCTTGGGTGTAATAAGTTATATATGAAGATAATGAATGATCAATAAAGAATCTACCACTTCTAGTAAAAGGAGAAATGTCCTATGTGATTCGATAAATGACAACCCAGAATCCTTGGCGAGGTGGAATGAAATTAGAAAGTAGTTTCTAATTTGCATTCATTAGAGTTGTTCATTTAGGAATCGAAATACATATAATTAAATAAAATAAGACTTGACGGTAATTCCATGTCTTATATTTAATTGGGACATAGTATGGTGGAAGGATTGAATTGCACGGTAACTATTTACTCAAAGGTTCTTTTATGATTAATGTTGAAATCTATATTATCCGGAAAGTCGTTGATCGCTAGGGGAGGCTTATCCCTATTGTAGAATAAATATTATTTATTTAAATAAATTATTTGTTTAATTTATTTATTTAAATGAGATTAGAATTGTTCTAATTGATTTATTCACAACCTAGGTTTAATATGGAGAACCTAAAAGGGTCACACCATAAAAGGAAGAATAATTATTTAAGAAGTTAATGGCATAATTGTAATAATATGTTAAGTATATTTAATTTAATCTATGGTGATAGAATAAATTAAATAGCTTAATATTTATTATTTAATATTTTAAAATATTAAATATAAATTAATAAGAGGAGTCTTATTAATATTATTATAATTATTATTATTTTAATTTCTAAAAGGTTTAGGAATTAATTTAATATTAGTACTCTCATTTATTCCTAATTGGATTAGGAAAGAAAATTAGTTAAAGGAGTTTAATTAATTACCCCTAATAGGATTAGGGAGCCAATTTAATTAAAAGAGTTTAATTAAAATAATACCTTGTTTTAATTAAAATAGGGTTACATGATATCTTTATAAGAGGAGTCTTATATTAGATATCTAAGATACGTAATTCCTATTTTTGGAGAGTACACCCCTTTTCTTATTAAGATAGGAAAAACTAGGGTTTGGGCCAAATCCCTTCTTCTTGAAAAATTCTTCTTCCTTGGTGGATCACCTATAGAGGCCATACACTTGGGTGGCTTACATTAATCAAAGGAAGGAATCTACCCGGAGATTCAAGGAGATCGCGGAGAAGTAGGAGGTGAACTCGTGCACTGAGGAAGCTCGTTTACAAGGGTATGATTTCATAATTTCTTATTCTTCGTTTAATTAATAATATGCATAAAGGATGATCCGGGTAATTGGTTTGTGAAAATTTTTAAAATCTGATTTTATCTCGCTTCCGCTAAATTTTGCAATTTTATTGCTACTTTGATTTTCATAAAACCTAACAGTGGTATCATGAGCCAAACTTTATGCGAATTATTAATTATTTAGATTCTAAATATGTATGGGTATGTATTTTGAATAATTTATTGGGCATAATTTGTTGTATAAAATTATTATTTTATGAGAAAAAAAAAAAAGGTTTCGGAATTTTTTTTTAAAGGCATGATTGCCGAAAAGAAAAAAAAAAAAAAACCAAAACAAAACCGTACCTGCTATATATATATATATTTTGGTCGCCTGTTAAGTTTAATGAATGGGTATTATATATTATATATTATATATATATATATAGATATGTTTTGTCCAGATTTTTTTTTTAAAAGGACCATCACGTTGACCAAAGAATCTAGCAAATCCAGTTTTGATGTGTTCGGTTTTCATGCAACTTCTTTTTTTTAAGGGGCTGTATTATTATATATATATATATATAATATTATTGTTAGCAATATTTGCAATAAGCAGGTCGGCCCATTTTTTGTAAAAGTAGGACTTTTATATATATATATATATAATTGTTATATACATATATATATATTAATTTTAATAATTTTATAATTAAAATAAAAGAGTTTATTTTAATCTTGAAATTGGATTTCATGTAACATAAAATTGCCCATTAAATGATACTCATATATATATGGAATGATTTAATTTATTGATACATATGATGATATGTATGATAATAAATGGGATTGATTATGAACAATTTGACCAATATGATTGGATTTATTTTAGTTGGATGTTTGAATGAATGAGTTTTATTAAATGGGGTCTCACTGACTGCCTTTTTCCGGGTTTTCTTCTTGATGTAAATTCTATCTCTCTCCTATGTACTTCCCTCGATCTGCGATCAAGGTTTCTATTTAAATTAAATAGTTTAATGTAATAGGATTAGTTAGAATTTTTTAGAAGAACCAAGACCAAGATCAAGGGCGCTTGAAGACCCGATTTGTAATGGAGCCCCGGGTTTAAATGTAATAGTTATATTTAAATGTTTATTCTTTGCACCCTAGGGTTTGACCTTTTGGTTCACTTGGTGGCTCTAGTGAACCAAACTAGAATAAAAGTTCATAATCAATCAGGGTAGAATAGTATTCTATATGTGCATGCTAGTATTATATATATTATATATTATGCAAACATGCTTCAGATGTTTAATAATATGACGCGTATTTTATATATATATTTGTAATGCGCTAAACAAGATGAGACAAATAATAACAAATCCTCAAAGTTTTTTATTAAGTCTTAAGCGTTCAAAGATATTTAGAATATCGAACGTCGCTTTCTAAAGCATGATAAAATTAATAGAGTATTAAATATTTAATATGAGTTTGTTGTGTCACCACAAGGCAAGTATTAAGTATTTAAGATGTTAATTTATCACATTTGATGCTTATAAAGAAAATTGAACAATATTGTTTTGTTGTGTCACCACAAGGGCGATATTTTTCTTTTTTGAATATATGGAAGTGCTAGGTTGGACTTAGCTTAGATAATTTTGATTCGGATGTGCCACCACTTGATTAAAATAATCCAAGAGGCAAAACATAAGGAGTTACATGTTGATGTAATTGACAAGGAGTTATCTACCTATTTATTTATATATAGTTTGTTGTGTCACCACAAGGCTATATATATTTGAAATAGGATCCTTATTCTCACTAGCAAAAAACTTTAATTAGATTTTGCCGAACTATATAAATGAGGGTAATATAGTTTGAAGAAAATAGTGGGAGATACCAATATAAAATAAGACCTAATTTATTTTGGTAATTAATTAAATGAATGTTTGCTAAAATATTGTCTTTTACATGCGTAATTTTGAAAATGTCACATTCACTAATTTCACTGCGAAGCATACTTGATCTTAACAAACCCCGACCGGGACCGAACTACACTGATTTGGTTGAGGAATCGAGAATTGTTCTCACCGCTGAAAAAGATTTCTTATGTCCTAAATTCGTCTGCGTGCTCGCAAAAAAGTTGCGAGACGACCCGAGGAAGAGATTGCTACTTTTAAACGGTGGCAAGATGATGCATCTGTGGCTCAATGCATCATGCTCGCATCCACGAGTAATGAGCTTCAGCCACAAGATGAAAACATGGATGCTCCTACTATGCTACTACACCTTGGAGAGTTGTATGGTGAAAGAAAGTAGGACCGCTAGATATGAAATATCTAAGGAGCTCTTCGATCTCGGATGACCGAGGGCACCGCCATTGAGACTCATGTCCTAAAGATGATCAATCTGATTGAACGTCTTGGATGACTTTGGGTTCGTCGTGGATGGGGAGTTGAGTCAAGATTTAGTCTTGCAATACTCCCGGACACCTTCTCACAATTTGTTGTGAATTTTCACATGAATAAGTTGGATGTCGACTTTTTCGAATTACTTAACATGTTGAAAAGCTGGTCGAAGGTCACTTCCCATCCAAGAAGAACCATGTCTTAATGGTGGATGATTCTTCCAAGAAAATGAAGAGGCCCAAGGTATCTTCTTCGAAAGAAAAAATCCAAGAAGGCTAAGGGAAAGGCGAAAGTGAAGGATCAAAAGAAACTCGATCCAAACTAGCAAAGGAATTTGTTTCCATTGCAATAAGTCGTCCTTTGAAGAGGAACTGCAAGGATTATCTCGCAGAACAAAAGCGTAAGAAGCTTGGAGAAGCTTGAATCCTAATCAAGGTTTGTTTATGATTGAAATTAATTTTTCGAAAGTCAATCTTCTACTTGGGTATTGGATCTGGGATGTGGTTCTCACATATGTAATAATGTGGAGTGGACCGGTCAAGTAGAAAGGTGAAGCAAGGATGAGGTCGCCCCTACGAGTGGGAAATGGAGCAAAGGGTTGCATTAGTTGTAGGGACTTATTGTTTAAGCTCGCCACGGCAAGTTCATTAATTTAAATAATTGTTATTTTGTTCCAAATATCATTAGAAACATTATTTCTATCTCTCGTATTGGATATGGATGGTTTTAATATTATAATAAAGAACAACATGTTGTTCTATTTATAATGATAATGTTTTATATGGTGTTGGTAATTTTGTAAATGGACTTTATATACTTGACTTGCATAAAAATATATTTCAAATTGAACAAACTAATAAAAGGAAAAGAGATGATGTTAATTATACCTTCATGTGGCAATCAGAGACTCGGTCATATTAATGAAACAAGATTATCCAAGTCAGATAAAGATGGGCTCCTAGAGCTATCTCGATTATGAATCATATCCAAACTGTGAATCTTGTCTCATGGGTAAAATGACTAAATCTCCTTTTAGTGGAAAAGGAGAAAGAGTTACAAAGTTGTTAGCGTTGGTACACACAGATGTATGTGGACCTATGACAACTAACCGCAGACGAGGAGGTACTCTTATTTTATTACATTCACTTTGGCGACCACTCATGATTTGGATATGTGTATTTAATGAAATACAAATCAATCATTTGAAAAGTTCAAAGAGTTGAAGTGAAGTTGAGAAGCAAACCGGTAAGAGTATTAAGATTCTTCGATCGATCGAGGAGGAGAATACTTAAGTGGTGAGTTCTCAATTGTCTCAAAGAAAATGGTATAATCTCACAATGGACTCCACCAGAACGCCTACACGGATGAATGGTGTATTCGAAAGGAGAAATCGAACATTGTTGGACATGGTTCGATCTATGATGAGTTTTACCGACCTTCCAGTTTCCTTCTGGGGATATGCCCTAGAATTGGCTGCATACCTACTTAACAAGGTACCTATAAAATCCGTCCCCAAGACCCCATATGAGTTATAGACAGGGAGGAAACCAAATCTTAAGCATGTTAAGACTTGGGGTTGTCCAGCTTATGTCAAAAAGTTTGAAAACGATAAGCTGCAGACTAGATCTGACAAATGTAGATTTATGGGATACCCTAAAGAAACATCGGGGTATTATTTCTATCATCCAACTGATCAAAAGGTGTTTGTTGCGAAACATGCTGCCTTTTGAAAAGGAGTTTATCCTTGAAGGGTCGGTGGGAGTAAGATATATCTTGAAGAAGTTCAAGAACCACAAAATACTATAGATCAAAGTGAGGTACCTAACCAAGTAGAGATTCATTCATACCACACCCTATTCAGAATCTGGAAGAGTACCAAAGATGCGACGGTATGGACTTGTCATAGAAGATGACAATGAGGTACGATCATGGATGATGATGATCCATTCAATTCTGAACAAAGCTATGAGTATTAAAGACTCGAGAAAAATGGCAAAAGCCATGAAATCCGAGATGGACTCCATATATGAGAACCAAGTATGGACTTTGGTCTCACCACCGAAGGCATTAAGCCTATTGGGTGTAAATGGGTCTTAAAAAGAAAGACGGAGCAGACGGCAAGGTAGATACCTATAAGGCCCGATCGATGGTTGCAAAAGGTTTCAAACAAAGACAAGGAGTTGACTATGACGAAACCTTCTCACCAAAGAGCAATGCTCAAGTCCATTCGGATTTTGCTTTGCGATCGCAGCCTTACCACATGACTACGTAAATCTGGCGAGATGGACGTGAAAACGGCCTTCCTCAATGGGAAACTTGAGGAGGATGTGTATATGACACAACCGAGGGATTTGTTTCAAAGGTTGGAACAAATCAAGTCTTTAAGCTACAACGATCCATTTATGGATTAAAGCAAGCTTCTCGTAGGTGGAACATCCGTTTTGATGAGACAATCAAAAAGTTTGATTTTATCAAAAATGAAGATGAACCGTGTGTGTACAAGAAGGTTAGTGGGAGCGCTTATTTCATTCCTTGTATTATATGTTGATGATATATTCGATAGGGAATGATATTCTATATCGCAAACAATTAAAATCGGTTATCTAAACACTTCTCCATGAAGGACTTGGGAGAAGCATCCTATATTTTGGGGATAAAGATCTATAGAGATAGATCTAATAGGATGCTTGGCTTATCCCAAGGAACGTATTTTGACATGATGCTAAAAGGTTTAGCATGGAAGATTCCAAAAGAGGTCTCATGCCGATGAGCCATGGAATACATCTCTCCAAGAAATAAGCCCCAAAGACACTGAGAGAGAAACCGCATGAGTAAGATTCCTTATGCTTCAAAGAATAGGATCTATCATGTATGCAGTATGATATGTACTAGACCAGATGTCGCTCATGCACTTAGTGTAACAAGCGGAGATATCGGTCGAATCCGAGAGAAGAACACCGAAGGCGTGTGAAAATATCCTAAAGTACTTAAGAAGAACTAAGGATGTATTTCTTTGTCTACGGTGGTCCGAATTAAAACCAGAGGGCTTCACAGACTCAAGTTTTCAAAGCAGACCAAGATGACAAGAATCTGTTTGGGTATGTGTTTACCTTAAGCGGTGGCGCAGATGAGTTGGAAAAGTTCAGCGGTGAAGAAATTCTTGATCGATTCAAATGGATGAAGGCAGAATACATAGGCTGCAAGTGAAAGTCGCAAAGGAAGTCATTTGGATGAAGAAGTTCATTACCGAACTTGGTGTGGTTCCTAGCATTAAAGGACCGAAGGCCTTTATTCGTGACAACTTTGGAGTCATTGCTGCAAGCTAAGGAACCCGTGTCTCATCGTAAATCCAAACACGTGTTGCGGCGATTTCATTTGATCAGAGAGATCATTGAAAGAGGAGACGTCACCCTGGAGCGTGTGGACTCTCAAGACAATATTGCAGATCCATTTACTAAAGCGTTAACACAACAGCAGTTTGATCGTCACTTAGAGAAGATGGGTATGAGATACTACGGCGATTGGCTTTAGTGCAAGTGGGAGATTGAAAGTATTATGCATACAAGCCAATCATGTATGATGATAAAGCATATACTGTGTAATCAATCTTATTTATTTATTAATAAAAGAATTATTTATTAAAGGCATTTATTATCTACATGGTGCTGTTTTAATAATATGTGATAAACCCATAGTTTTAAGCAACGCTTTTAGAATAATGATGATGATCATTCTAATGAGATCTAAATTCTTAGAAAGCTTAAAACTAAAATAGTTCCCAATCATTGGATTACTAAATTGGGGATTAGTGAATCCGGATAGATTGGTACATACATCGTTGCTTCTTTCATTGGATGAGGATGATTGATCTCATGATCATTTTGTGGTGAGACAAAAAGCAAGTATGTAGGTGCTTATTAGAGAATAAGTTCATCGAACGTGACTCGCTAAGGAATACCTAATGGAGTTTTACTTACCGTCAATAGAATTCTCAGTAGTGATAGTAGAAGACAAATGATCCTAGACTTGAGATCATCATAGTATCTTATATATAATGAATTACACTTTGACTTATTCCTTAAGACTCTTAGAGTATATCAAAGGGTATGCTTGGGTGTAATAAGTTATATATGAAGATAATGAATGATCAATAAAGAATCTACCACTTCTAGTAAAAGGAGAATGTCCTATGTGATTCGATAAATGACAACCGTGAATCCTTGGTTAAGGTGGAATGAAATTAGAAAGTAGTTTCTAATTTGCATTCATTAGAGTTGTTCATTTAGGAATCGAAATACATATAATTAAATAAAATAAGACTTGACAAGAATTCCATGTCTTATATTTAATTGGGACATAGTATGGTGGAAGGATTGAATTGCATGCAGTAACTATTTACTCAAAGGTTCTTTTATGATTAATGTTGAAATCTATATTATCCGGAAAGTCGTTGATCGCTAGGAGGCTTATCCCTATTGTAGAATAAATATTATTTATTTAAATAAATTATTTGTTTAATTTATTTATTTAAATGAGATTAGAATTGTTCTAATTGATTTATTCACAACCTAGGTTTAATATGGAGAACCTAAAGGGTCACACCATAAAAGGAAGAATAATTATTTAAGAAGTTAATGGCATAATTGTAATAATATGTTAAGTATATTTAATTTAATCTATGGTGATAGAATAAATTAAATAGCTTAATATTTATTATTTAATATTTTAGAAATATTAAATATAAATTAATAAGAGGAGTCTTATTAATATTATTATAATTATTATTATTTTAATTTCTAAAAGGTTTAGGAATTAATTTAATATTAATACTCTCATTTATTCCTAATTGGATTAGGAAAGAAAATTAGTTAAAGGAGTTTAATTAATTACCCCCTAATAGGATTAGGAGCCAATTTAATTAAAAGAGTTTAATTAAAATAATACCTTGTTTTAATTAAAATAGGTTACATAATATCTTTATAAGAGGAGTCTTATATTAGATATCTAAGATACGTAATTCCTATTTTTGGAGAGTACACCCCTTTTCTTATTAAGATAGGAAAACTAGGGTTTGGGCCAAATCCCTTCTTCTTGAAAAATTCCTCTTCCTTGGTGGATCACCTATAGAGGCCATACACTTGGGTGGCTTACATTAATCAAAGGAAGGAATCTACCAGAGATTCAAGGAGATCGCGGAGAAGTAGGAGGTGAACTCGCACTGAGGAAGCTCGCTTTCACAAGGGTATGATTTCATAATTTCTTATTCTTCGTTTAATTAATAATATGCATAAAGGATGATCAGGGTAATTGGTTTGTGAAAAATTTTAAAATCTGATTTTATCTCGCTTCCGCTAAATTTTGCAATTTTATTGCTACTTTGATTTTCATAAAACCTAACACGAATATGGTGTCCCCTACGGAGAGTCTGGCTTCGGTGCATTCCACAAAGGAAGTCACCAGATAAAGGCTCAGGTACCAAATTCTATAGTTGAATTTTTAACTCCTCGAAGTTCAATAGAGCCATTCGATATGAGATTTTAGAAATGAGTTTTTAACGGGTTCAAAGTCGATACAAAATTTAATATCGAGCTTTGGGAGTAAGCCGAGGAATTCTTCAGAAATACGTCGGGAAATATCAATAACAACAGAATATTATTCAAATCGACGTGTCTTTATTCAAATCCATAACATGGACTAAGAAAACTTGACATCCGTAATAAACGAATGACTTCATGGCTTGATATGAAAATGTTTGACTACAATGGTTTGATTTGAATTGAATAACGAGGTTGCTTAGAATATGAAAACTAACAACTTTACGAAAGTAATCAATTTCGGCATTGATGAGTAGTTAACCTTAAAATCACATCAAAAGCAAATATCTCTATAGAAATAACGTTAATGTGTAATGTGATAGTGCCAATCTGAATCAAGCAAGATTTCTAAACAACGGATGTAATGAAAATTTTTCCTAACTGAGTCTCCATAAATAAGGTCAAAGTCTAATTTCTCCGTAGTAGTCAAGTTAAAACGTTGAGCGCAAAGCAAAGAGATAAAAGAATGGGTAGAACCCAGATATCTAGTAAGGTATAAACTTCGCAAGAATTTATAATTAACTAACCCGTGCTAACTTCGTTCGTTCCTCGATTTTGATTGGTCACGACAAACGCTCTCCGAGGAACCGATTGACTTTGACTTTTTCGGGACATCTTTTTGAGTCACCATTCCCGCTTGACCGGGTTTTGATATCGTAAAATCTCGAAAGCGATATGTCCTTTTTTCCACAATTATAGCATACCTTAAACTGTTGTGGGCGCTCAATGATATGTCCTCTTTCTCATAATTACATATAATCGATGGTCTTTCTCCTCCCTTAAAACTAGTTCACATTGGCGCCGACGCCTTCACATGGTCGTTGTTGAATCTCCTCTTTTTAAAATCTCCTCCCGACTCGCTTCTTCTATTTTCATGGCCACGATTACCACCGAGTGGTTACCGCCTTTATCAGTATTCTTCTTTCTCCGTGGCTATCGTTATTTCGATGATCGCTATATCTTGAGATGATCCTCGGTTATGGTCCCTCGGTTGAACGTACTCGTTATCTCGCTCTAACAATGAGCCCTCATTGACAACATCTCGAATAGAGAGAAAATTTATGAGAAATGAGATAATCGACGTATGTCGGGTTTCAAACCTCTCGTAAACATCGCGCATAATACGTTCCTCATTCTCCACCAAATGAGGTGCAAACTCGATAACTCCGCGAACTTCATTGCGTCTTTGGGACACCGCCATGTTATTTCGCTTCTAGTCTAATAAACTCCACTTCCTTCATATGACAAATACTTTTCAGGAAGTACTTGTCATTGAACTCATTTTCAAACGTTCCCACGACATGCCGAGTGCTGTTGGATGGGTACGCTTCATGATTCCCACCAAGAATCCGCTTCGCCACGGAACATAAAGGTGGCGAATGGAACTTTCTGTTCTCCTCCGCATCCCAAGACATCGAATATCTTGGTAATTTGTTTGACCCACGCCTCCGCCTTTAATCGGATCCGCTTTCCCCTGCACTCGTGGTCCCAACTCTTTGAAGCTGCTTGCCGTTGTGACCACCCGTGAATTGCTATCATTTTCTCTGTATTTTGAACACGAGTCTCCTAAATCGATTTTTGCATGAATCGCAAAAAGCTTCTAACATCCCTCGTTCATCATCCGCTTTCGGCAGGTGTTGTTCACAGGAGGAACATTTGCCATCTGTTGCACGTTCTCCTCGTTGGTGAGTATGACAGCATCTCCACGGTCTCATTTACTCCATCGTTAATATTCTCTCAACGACATTCTCAAATATCACATAAAATAAGGGTTAATTAAGGAAATCAATATATCACATAATATCCCTATATCTTGACTAACTAACAAATAAGCTTAGGTAGGACACACTAGCGAAGGATTTACTCGCTCTCCCTCCTAGTTCTATTCCCCGATCTCCGCCAGAGATCATATCCCTAAGCTCGATACCAATCGTGACGCCCCAAAATAGGTCCATTCCATCCAACCCATTTTGAGTCGCCAAATACATGGTATGTAAATAACTACAACTTTATTAATATATTTGTCGTGTGCAAAATACGACAACATATATCTTTGTGAGTTTAAATACAATTATTGTCTTCAGACAATATACACACCCAAATAAATCCTCATCACAATTATTTATACATTATTTTACAAAAATGGTGAGGACTACTAAACAACTCTCTCTATAACCATCATTCCATACCCCGACTCGTACTCGCTACATTCTCGCCTCCTGAGAAGAAAAATGGAACAAAAAGGAAAAGGGTGAGCTCAACTAGCCCAATAAAGAATATTATAACTAAGATAATATACAACAAATTATCGTTAGTCTCCAACAGGGAAAAATCTAATAGAATACAATAGACAACCAGTTTTAAATCAACAATTGCAGCGGAAACAACAATTCATTAGAAGAGTTAAGTAGAGAATGCAAACCACTATCTTCTATGTATGAATTTAAAAGTTCATCGTCTATCTTTTATCCCTGTAACATCAATCAATATATATCTCGAATCAAATATTCATCTTTGCACTACAGCCAAAGATATTCATCATTGGTCATGTTCATCTAAACACTGCTCATCTTTGCACTACGGGCCAAAGATATTAATCGAGAAGTCATGTTCATCTCAACACTGCTCATCATCTTTGCACTACGGGCCAAAGATATTCATCAAGAAATCATTCATCTTTGCACTACGTGCCAAAGATATTCAAAGAATATCATCATTTAGGGATGAAGATGATGAAAAATATTTCAAAGAAAAACGAATCCAAGTGAAACAAAAGAACAATATTAAGGATTCAGATTTTAAACAATCCAAGTTCAAAAATACTTCATAAGTAATCGAGTGGAGTAAAATTCAAGAATAGATCAAAACATGGATACAATCAAAGCAGTATCCATAATAGATATTTTGGACAAAAAGAAGAAATTTTATTTTTTGTGAATAGTGCCGATTCGTGAATAAAGGTCAGATATCGTGAATAGTGCGTGATACGTGAATAAGAATCTGACACCAAAAGATAGAAATTTCACAAAAACATCTTCACGCTTTCGTGAATAGTACTCGTGAATAGTAACTCGTGAATAGTAACTCATGAATAGTAACTCGTGAATAAGTAATTCATGAATAGTAACCCGACATGAAAAAGTTTCAAATTTGATAAAAAATTCAAACCAATATTTTAAGATAATGATATTGAAGAAATAATATCATTTTTGAATAAAATAACATCTCTTACCTCGAAAGACAAGATTTCTAAGTTGAAACACAGGATATAGGCTATGACTTAAACTTGCACCAGTATAGCAATACTCAAAGTATACTCAAAATACTCACAAGAATATGCTCGATAATATAGAGAGAAAACTTGAGTTTCGGTGTGATTTTCAATTCTAACCCAAGACCCTATTTATAGGAAAATGCTTAGAACACCAAAGTAGAAAATTTATTAAATATTATTATATTTTTTCCAAAACTTCATACGCATGCTTTTACCATCTGAACTCAGCCCCTATTACATGTTAAATGAGGGAAACAAAATGAAAAACACGTTTTTATAAATAAAAATAATTAAAACTTTCAAAAATCAATTATTTCGGAACTTCGGAACTTCAATAATTCATAATAAATAGCTCTTTTATCAGAAAAATTCGAAACTTGCGATTTTCCATAGAAAATTCCATTATCTACAACTTTGCACAAGGAAGTTTTTCCAAATTCCAAACAAAAATTGACCGAAATCCACAAACCAAGCGATTTTACAAATTTATAATCAAATTTGGCCAAGAAATTGTGTCCACCAAACACACAAAATATGTGTTAAACATTTAATGCCACAAAAATACTCTTCCTCCTCATATACTCATATATCCCACATTCATTATAAAATATCACAGTTAATATATTATTAAAATAATATATTTAAATGAATTATTTTATCGAAAAAGATAAAATATTAATTTTCAACAATTGTCATTTTAAAAATTTTCTCCATCTATATCCACATAAAATCAATATTTTCCTCATCATATAAATCAATAATTAATTATTCACAAATAATATTACAGAATCACAAGATCGACAACTAAGCCGCTCCCTCAGAAAGAGGGGCTTTCCAATAAGGATCTTTTACTTCTTGGCGCCGCAATTGATTAGGTGACCAAACCTCTCCTTAGACGTAACTTTCTAGACATTGCCAATAATGTTATCCAATAATATTATTCAGATAATGTGAATTATTGTCTGATAATAGAAAAAATCGTGTAATGACAATTTATTGAAACAACAAAGTAATATAAAATATTAATGCAAAGAATTATTGAATCAATAAAATAAAATATTGAGCGAATTAATTATCGTGAACAATTATTGAGTAAAGTGCCTTACGTAAGAATCAATAATTGGTGCAATACTGCAGTGCTACTTGTTTAACAACACGTATTAGTGTGTTTTAACCAAGGGTATTCCAACAAGATAATTGAGAATAACTACGCAATTATTTATAAACAACTTATATTTGTCATTTTCTTCATCCAATCGCTTTTCAGTTATGGGGCCCACAAAAGACTCAAGGCTGTCGCATTTAATATTCTCTCGATAAAGCATTTAATATTCCACGACCAAACGAATATTCCCAAATAATAATGAATATTTTATAACCACTTGCTTATTCAAATATTTGCATGTATTTTACCCATAACTATCCACATTAATCAAATCAACCCTTACTATTTCAAAATAATAAATAGAGAAAATAAATTTTATTTATTAATAATTTGGGGTCTTACACTTGGTATGCAGCAGCTCGGAAATATTTTCAATAGAGATCAAGTCGATTTCTGGGAATCGTATACGTGATTGTCCATTATCAATAAAAAGTCACTTTTTCACAATTGATCATGTTCTATTTGTCCTAAGTTGACAATGAAGTAAGGAGGTATGGTAGGACTCATTTGCTATTCGATGGCAAATTTCATTCATTTGTTTGACGGTAGTAGTAGACAAATCTATGCTTCTATATTTTTTTTTTACCGAGGGCGGTAAAATCAATGGTCCATCAAGTAAGGAGGTATGGTAGGACTCATTTGGCCATTCGATGGCGACCCATTCATTTGTTGCCAAACGTGGTAGACAAATCCTATGTTCTATATTGTTTTTACCGAGGGCGGTAAAATCAATGGTCCACTAATGTAAGGAGGTATGGTAGGACTCGCTGGCCATTCGATGGCAGCCCATTCATTTATTGCCCAGCGTGGTAGACAAATCCTATGTTCCTATATTATTTTTACCGAGGGCGGTAAAATCAATGGTCCACTGAAGTAAGGAGGTATGGTAGGACTCGCTGGCCATTCGATGGAAGCCTTATTGACAGGAGTGTCCTTATGAATTTGTGACCCTGTGTGGTAGACAAATTCCATGGTCCTTATATCTTGATCCTTATATCTTGGTCTTTATATACTTGTTCTACCCCGAGTGATAAGCAAGATTTTGATGGTGCAAAGAGGATCAGCCGAATTTACCTCACACATGACCGATCTCACACTTCGGTACTGATGAGTATATATTACTTTATTTTATTTAAGTGTTGAGTTCAGTTCATTCAATTCAGTTCAGTTAAATTCTGTCCATAAAATTCCATTCACTTCATTTCATAAATTAACTGTTATATGCCTTAGATGATTCACTATTTGAGTTCAGTTCATTAATACTGAATTATTGACAAGAAACTAACCAAAACAGAAGTCATAATCAAGAAAGTTGAAGATTCATCAATAAAATAAAACATTCATTCATTCGATTCATCCATAACATTAACTAATTACACAAACATAGTAAACTATTTGTCAAAATCCATACAAAAAGTTTCAAACAATCCCAAAGACATAAGCAGTTAATTTTACATAGTCGAATAAAGCGTGAAGGACATTCAGCACCACCTTCGTCCCCTGAGTTAAGAAGATCCGGATCCGGTGAGCAAACAGATAATTTTTCTTTACCTCGCTTTCGGCAGTCTTCATACCCCTCTAAATAGACCTTCATGATTTCGGCATTAAGCTCATCCGAATCCCTGTAGTTCGTTTGAATATGCTTTCGCAGCTCTTCGGTCAGAAGAGGGCCCCGTCCCTCAAGCTCTTTTATTTTATGACGAAGTTTGTGGCGCTTGGCCTTATGTCTTCGCTCCTCGTCCTGGGCCTTCGCCTGAGCCTCGCCAAGTTGAATCGCCAAGCCTCGGTTGGCTGAAGAAAACTCCTCATTTTTGGCCTTCAGGAGTAGGTTTTCTTCGACCAGGCCGGCGTTCATATCAGTTAAAACTTGTTGACTGGCTTCGGACGCAGCCAGCCCATCCCTCGTGGCCCTTAGCTCATCGTCAGACGTCTTCAGGTCCATCCTAGCCCGATCTAAGTCTCTTTGAAGGCCGTCGATGGTATGAAGAGCGTCTTCGCGATCGGCCCTTTCTCGAGCCAGGGTCGATTTCAGCATGTTGATCTCCTATCTCATGAAATCTTCCTCGGCCTCCCCATTTATGTGCCTCGGACGTAAACGCCCGAAGACACCGTTGGCCTGCATATGTTCAACAGTATTCAAATCAGTGTTCATATATCTAAACAAGAGCAGAAAAATAGAAAATATATAACTCTTACTTACCTTAGCTAGATAGCTCATCCCCTCATCAAGCAGATTTCCATCCGTATGGTCACTGAACCGGTGATCATCAGCGTTCCGGACAAAAGCTCTGAAAAGATCGAATGGGAAATTTGCATTGAATTGAGACACAGAGTCGGGGACCCCATAGCCTCAGATGATAACCCGACGAAGGACAAGGTCATTCGGGGAGGGTCTCGATCTTTTCGGGAGAAGGGTTCATTGTTTGGGAGGAGTGGGGTCCGTGATATCTGAGTTTTGGAGAAGGAGATTTATTTGGAGTGGGTTCTCGGGGAGATGGGGTAAGAGGCGTAACTGAGTGATCTGTGTACGCTTCTTCTTCCGGACAAACGTTGGAAGCAGCTTTAATCTCCGCTCACCTTCTTCGGTAATTTATATTTCTACAGGCGGCACGAAGGGTGGGATGATATAGGACTGGGGCACCCTGAGTTCTTCGGCGGTCAGGGGGGTTATTTTGGTTTTTAATTTCTTGGTTCGGAGGATACTTCTTCGATCGGGACGATCGAGCAAACCTCCTCGTCGGGGGATTGGTTGGGTGATCGGCTCAGTTTTTGGGATGGCTTCAGAAGGGCTGAGAAGAGGTGTTGATCTGGGTTTTCTAACGGCCCTCCTCTTTTGACGAGGACGGAGGGTCTCTTCCGGTACAGGAACCACATTAGCTTCTGACTCTTCTGTTTGGAATTCATCGGTGTGTATTTCAGGGGTTGGCTCAGCTTTGGGGATAGCTTCTGTTGGCAGACTCTCAACAGCTTCCGAAGACTTTCCAGACAAAAAATCTTCAAACTCCTTTATTTTTAAGGAGCTCTCATTCGATCAAAGATATCGCATTTAAACAAACAAATTCTATGTTAGATTCCACATCATAAAAACATTTTCAAATATTTATATATAAAATAGACCGATACTTACATTTATGGTCATATAACCATTACGCGCTTGAGAGGAGTCCATACTTCCTCCTCCTTAGGAAAATTGTCAAAAAGCTCCATCGTCTCAACTTCCGTTCTTGTAAATATCTCCGAAGTCACAGAGATCTTCTCGTCAGTGGCCCAGTTCGGTAAAGAAGAGATTTCAGGAACTTTGACGAAGAACCACTTCTCGTGCCATCCCCTATTACTCGAAGGAGTGTTCACCAACGAACGCCTCTCAAACTTTTCTCCCGACTTCAGAGAGTGTTTGCTGAGGGCCTTGAACCCCTTCTCTCTGGATTGGACGATCTTGTACACGGTGAAGAAGAAGTCGAAGGAAGGCTCAACGCCCAACTCATGGCAGAAAGCAACAAAGGCCAGGATGTGAATATAAGAATTTGGTATCAATTAGGCAAACCCCGCGCCCAGAAACCCCAGTATCGTCACTATGAAGACGTGGAGAGGGAAACGGACTCCCTTCTCAAGCAAGCAAGGTCAGGACTACCGTATCAACCCTCTCGCCGTTGGTACATTTTCTCACCGGACCTGGGAGCCCTAGCCGCGTGAGTATCCGGAATGTGGTACCGAGATCGAATCCTCTTTAACTCGGCTTCAGTGACAATAGAGGGAGTGTTGGAGTGCGAGAAACGTTCCGTATTCCTGTAATATTCAGAAGGAGTTTTGGGGATTTTTGGAGGAGGATTCTTATCGGTTTTCGTTCCTTTGGGATTCAAGGTTAAGGTTTCTTCGCGGGGGTTGGGGTTTGGTGAATCGGTGTTGATTGGTGTTACTAGGAGGGGTGAACTTTGTTCGTAATCTTGAGAAGCCATTTTTTGATTCGCGCAGAGAAGGAAAGAGAGTTCGAGGAGAAGAAAACTCAAAAGGCGCTCGAATTTCAAATGGGTAAAGTAAAACTCACAAATTTGGTAAAGTTATCTTTTATCTTGTGATTTACCACGATTGTACTGGTAAGACATTAAATGTTAGTAATGATTTAGAATTTGAATGAGAAGCGTCCTGCCCGGGTCCAGATATTTATCGAGCGGGGCCTTTTCGATTTGGGCCTCCGTTCTCCTCTCATTTCATCTCATGAACAAAGAATCGCACATTTCGATTACTTCTCACTATGGACCTTTGGTAAAATATCATAGACCATTTATAGTTTTCTATTAAACATTCCGTTCAACAAAAAACTAGGGGGCAATGTTGGGTCATGATATTTCCTCCTTCGGGCCGAAGTAAATTGGGCTTACTCATTTAATTAATCTATTGGGCCTTTATTATTGAACCTTGAAAGTCATTGGGCCTAGTCACCATATTACTTCTATTTAACTCTATAAGACCGAGTCGGTTCATTGGACTAACCCATTAGATCATTTAATATCTATTACTTTGACTTGTAATGATGAAAAAGCATGATGGTTGGATGTTATTATCGCCGTGCATTAATGTGGATGGGATCCGTGATTACCGATTTACATAAATAAATGACCAAAGGTAGTGAGTAGACCGCAGCAGTGGCGGGACCCATCGGATCACGAAGGCGTGTCGAGGAGATAGTGGGTGGTACAGATGGCAAGCAAAAGAGAGTATCCCCTATCAACCAAGTCTTTTACAAACAGTGCACGTTCTCATACACGCTCACATTCATATTCACATACACACCATCGAGGATTATTATCTCTCTCAATACACTAGACATTACATCCTCCATTGTCAACCTTGTGAACACGATATCGACTCTCACGCTCGAAGCTATCCCCGTGATCCGGTACTGGTCAAGCTTGTGGTGTTTATCGTGTTTACTGTGCAGGATCAGAACGTCTTACGTGATTGAGAGGTTGGAGAAGATCTTAGCGTTAACACTATGTAACATAGATTCGATCGGATGAAGTACGTACGTACTGTTCGGTTAAACAAAACACGATATATTGATGAATATAGTTTAACACATTAATTACTCTTCTATTTTGTCAATTTATTTATTTATTTCTTGATATTTAATTTTTATTTTTAAATGACATATCATTACTTCTTACACTTACAGAACACGATATTATTGATGTTGTACAATGAGCATTATGAAACAAAATTTGTATAAAAACTAAAAGATTGCAATCACTAAACAGGTTGTAATTTTGTCATATTCCTGTCTAAGTGTAATATCAGACACAAATACTTAATTAAAAGATAGAGCATAAGATATATATATGTTAACGCCAGGATCTTTCTTCACGTTCCAATCACCAAGACACGTCCGATATCCTGCACAGTTCAACAAGTCAACACCAAAAGCTTGACGGCCTGACTGTCGGGGGATAGCTCCGGCGTGAGAGTCAGTATCGGCGATCACAAGGTTAACAATGGAGAAAAAATAATGTATAATGCCTAAGAGAGAATAATAGTATAAATGTATGTAATATTTTGATACTTACCCTCTTTTGTGATCTTAGCCCCATACATACTCCAATCCGGTTTCATCGTGCCACCCATCATCTCCTCGACACCTTTTCCCCCACTCCTTGGTCATTTTCGGTAGAAAGTATGTAGCTCCACTCCCTCACTGCTACCACTTTTTGCCATCGTGATCATCCGAGTCCCATCCTCATTAATGCCATGCGAGAAAAGTGGCAGAATATAGTAGTCAACTATCATTTGGCATAATGATTATTCTGGGTCAAAGTTGGGTTAAGTGACAATTTGTATAATGGGCCCATTCAATGACTAAGCCTCAAATAATTGGAAATGACCCAAACGACCGGATCCAACCGAAGAAGGACCCAATGAAATAATCAAGAACTACCAAATTATTTGGACTAACTAGGGACGAGAATAACATAATTCAAAGAGAGGTATTTCATTAAATCTCAACCTACGATAAAAAAAAGATTATAAACAATATATATATATATATTAGTCACGCCTCAATCCTCATGCTCGTCATATATATTACTATTACTATTAAATACAATAACGACGAAATAAAAGATGTGGCTTAATTTGGACTCTTGCAGTGCCTTATGATTGTGCTATTCTTAACATTTATTAGAAATATATTATATATACCTAGAATTTTATTAATTAATGATATGTTAAAATTTTCATATATCACTTTAGTAGTAGTTTCAAAATAAAATTTTACGCATTAAAATTAAGGAATACTTATAACTATATTTTTAATTTTAAAACGAAGAAACATAGAAAAATAAAAATGCATGCGCTAATTGAAAATTATTTAATAGGATTTAGTGGATCATTTGGAGCACTATCTAGGCTAGGTATGTAGCTAATTAAGTGGTTAGCATGAAGTTTATTTTTGAAGTAAATTTAATCGATTGATTAATAGAGTCTTGTGCAGTGCGAGGCTAGGCACACAAGCGATTCTATTAATCGATCGACAAATTTATTCAAAAATAAATTTCATACTAACCGGATCCGAATTACTCAACTTAACTGGTAATTTTTGTTATAATATTTACCTCTCCGACTCCTTATCTTTCATAATATGGAAGGAAGGAAGGGCATAAACAACATTTAATTATTATACTTCTAATTTGTATTAATGTCAATGTGTGATCATGTAGTGCTAGCCTTGTCTAAAGTTGGTCCTGCAATCATCATTGAAAAAGTTAGACGTACATGTGCTAGTGGCCAAATTCGTAACGGTTTTTAATTTATTTTTGTTAAAAATAAAATTATTAACAATATTATCGCATCTTATAATTAAAAATAAGTTGTAAGCAGAGTAATGTTAAAAATAAAAAAAAAACGGTTACACATTTTTCTTAGCAACTTCTCAGATTATTTGACTATTTTAATAAACAAATTCTTCATGCCCCAAAATATACCCATTATCTTAATCGCGAATTATAATGAAAATATTCACTCTATTCTTTAGATTGTAAAAAAATGTATTATACAAAATAATTTAGATTATTGAACGTCCTGCTTACTTTAATAATCTTTTGTAAAAATTATAGTGAACCTGATATGATCTCAATTATTGAATAAGCAACTTAAATTAAGATGGAGAATAATCAAATAAGAAGAGGGTACAACAAACATGCCAACATAGATCATGTTTGATAACATAGTGTTTAATTAGAGAAGGAATTAAAGATTTTGTTCGTTTAGAAATAATTTATTAAATTACAACTTATTTAATTCACAAATTTAACAGTTTAACTCTAAAGCAAGACATCAAAAATAACATAAATGTAGAAAACAACCCCATAATAACTAAAAAGAGTATTTTAATCCTTTTCCCTCCTTCATCATAAATATGTATAACTATAATTCTTCCCCTTAAAAGCCCAATGTTTGATGTCTCCGACCCCGTCATCATCGTCTCTCTTCCATTGTTGTCGTTGAGGCCCTCGAGGGTGGTTGCACAAGAAGAACGAGTGCGTCTTCTTTGTGTGTGTGTGTGTGTGAGAGAGAGAGAGAGAGAGAGAGAGAGAGATTCTTTGGGGATAGAGCGGTAGTTTCAGGGGTGCTTTTCTTGGAGATTTTAAGGTCGAAGGTCATAGTTGAGATGGAGGCCTGTCCCCTGCTCAGACCCATGGGGCTATCCCCTGTGGGTCCTACTATTATATTCTACCTATTCTAGTGGGACCCACTAGCTTCTCCCTCTCTCTGCATCTCTCACTCGGCGTAGGTGGTTAGTTGTTTTCGAAGGTTAGACCCTCCAAAAAAAAAAAAAAAAAAAAAAAGTACACTAATGGCCATAATACCAAATCTTCTCATGTATTTTTGGACCCCTTTACATTCCTGTCCTACCTGACAAACCCCACGCCACCCCACCTGGTCACCCCATATATATACTCAATGCCTTACATGCCTTCTTTAACATCCTTAATCCCACTGCTAGCTAGCTTATTGTATTTATAACATCTCTCTTAATATGATCCAAACATATTTATAACTACTGTTACATAATTTGAAACATTTGACCAGTTAATTAATTGATTAATGTCAGAAGGCATGCATTTAAGTGTAGATGGTCATTCTCGGGTCCCTCCGGGTTTCCGATTCCATCCAACTGAAGAGGAGCTTCTGCACTACTACTTGAGGAAGAAAGTGGCATACCAGAAGATCGATCTCGATGTCATCCCTGATGTTGATCTTAATAAGCTCGAACCCTGGGATATTCAAGGTACGTTACATACATACCTACTACACCTATATATCACCTTAATACATCTTTTACTAATTAATTATAATGCTCATCCATTCATGACACCGCAATTAAATTTCCATGCATTTTGGTACAGAGAAGTGCAAAATAGGATCCACCCCACAAAATGATTGGTACTTCTTCAGTCACAAAGACAAGAAGTATCCAACAGGGACTCGGACTAATCGTGCCACTGCCGCTGGATTCTGGAAAGCAACGGGCCGGGATAAGGTCATATGCAGCAGCCTCAGAAGAATTGGGATGAGGAAGACTCTTGTGTTTTACAAAGGAAGAGCCCCACACGGACAAAAATCCGATTGGATTATGCACGAATATAGGCTCGATGATAACACCACTAACCATCATGAAACCACCACTGTAAGCCTTTCTCTGCCTCTTTAATTTTTCTAGATCTCACACACATGCACGGCGGGAGTTTTGATTAATACTAGCTAGCTAGTAAAGTGACAGATTGAGTCTTGAATCCTGCAGGAGTCTACTAGTTTAGTAGTAGGAGAGTACTCGACTAGTGCAGAAGATGGGTGGGTGGTGTGTCGGGTTTTCAAGAAGAAAAATTATCACAGGGCGCTCGAGAGCCACCAGAACTCATCCACCATGGAATCAAGGAGAAGCCACATGTACTTGAGTGGTTCCGCTAAAGATGAGGGCGTTCTGGATCAAATACTTTTGTACATGGGAAAATCTTGCAAGGAGGAAGATCATGAAACAGACAGCAACAAGAATAATAATGTCACTAGTATGCAATCTTGCAACCCAATCAACAACACACTAGCAGCCATGATCACTTGTACTAGTGCTGATGAATTAGTCCATGGTAGATTTGTGCATCTTCCGAGACTAGAGAGTAGTACTAGTCCAACCATTCCATCCCTACTACGTCCCATTAATCATGATCAGGATTCTACTAGTTTCAAGTCTCTTGGGCCATCTATAGATGAGGAGGTGTTCTCAGGAACCCAAGCAAACACGGTGGATGACCCAAAAGATGATGGACTAATTAACGATTGGGCCGCACTTGACCGGCTGGTTGCTTCCCAGCTCAATGGCCAAGCAGAGACACCGAAACAATTGTCTTCCTGCTGCTATGGTGACCACCCAGACAATGACGACAGCGACTTCTGTTTTTCCAGCTTTGATCATCATGATTTGGGACATGAGTTGCCAAACCCACGTTGTAATCGACTAAATCAAGCTTCTCAGGTTTATAACAGCGAGATTGAACTGTGGAGCTTTGTTCGGGCGCCGTCGTCCTCGGACCCCTTATGCCACTTGTCTGCATAACAGATGTATTCACATTACCATATTTACTCTTACAGTAACGTCAATTATAGCGTGATTGATTGTGTTATAGTACGTAAGTAGTAGTTGTACTTGTTAGTATTCTATAAATAAAAGTGGTAGTCAATAAATATACCTATTATGGAATTATACGTACCCGGTTCCGATCCCTCACCCTCACCCACACCCTCACCCTCAACCATAAAAATGTAATGTTAGTATTCTATAAATAAATAAATAGGAAAGCCTAAGAATACATATATAGTCTATAGATATATGTATATACGTGTGACGAAATTAATTGAGGTAATCAATCTCATATATATCTCTGGACTAGACTCTCCCATGTTAGGGAGGGTGGTTGAGTTGAAAAATGGAGCTTGGCATTATAAAAACATATATACACCATGCAATTAACTTTACAGGAGATATACAGAGGATTACTTTTTGCAACAAAACTTAATTGGTTGGGTCGTTGGCCCTACGGGAAACGGGGAAAGTAGTGTGAATCAACTAACCAAAAAGAAGAATCTTGCTAGCTAACTACTTAATTATAGATATACGGTGCATGGTGTTGCCGATTCTCGACCACCAACCGTACCGTAAAAAGTAGACCAACTTTTCCTAAAACAAACTTTTGAAAGTAAGAATATTTACTGTACATAATAATTATACTACAAGACGATATCAATCATGCATCCTTAAACACGTACGCCCTTGATATTATTGTCTCACAATATGCATGGAGGAGTCTATTTTGCTAAATTTGTTAGTAGTATGAAATAAACCTGCAGTAACTTTTATGTAAAGCAATTCTACTGGAGTATTTTCTTTCGGAGTCAAAAGTAATTACAACAATGTTACTATCACATAAAAAATGGTCGCATAATCTTTCACGCATGCATCATACCGTGGTACATACGCATACGCCCACAAATACACAAATATATACAGTATATGAAGATTATGTGATCTTTTTTTATGTGATATATAGTAGCATTATTTAAGTAATTAATGCTAGCTACCATTAGATTAGATCAACGTACGTGAACTCTCTAAACCTCACACCTGTTGGAACTTGTACGTACGTGATTTCATAGAGCAATCAAACAATTAATTACGGAATATATATGGAGTATGAAGTGGAGAGCATATCGTACTAAGCTAGCTAGACATAATGAAAAAGTACTTTTCCCTTCTAAACAGACAAAGTGGGCCGGGATACAAATATTTGGAGTCTAGCTTGTGTATGTATAATTTACAATCAGCAGCTAGCTGATATAACAGGGGAGAGAGAACCCTTTTTTAATTTCCATCAGAAAGGAAAAAGAAGTATTATTTGTCCCAAAAATAAAAACAAAGAAAGTGATACTTTTCTTTTTCGGACGGACGGACGGAGGTGGAAGAAAAGACGCTCATGCTCGTCTTTGTCATGTTTTTTTGTATACCATGAACGTATATTTCATTAGTCATATATGATATATATACCACAAATATATTGTCCACACATACGTATATGTATATATATGCCAGCAAAAGTGATGTCATGTTGGTATCATTCAATATATGTATATATATATTTTATATCTGTAGACCAAATTAGGTTGTTGATCAGTTGCTGGGAAGGATATGATTTACATTTCTCATTCTTAAGAAATTATTTTGTCGCTGAATTTTGAAGTAGTAGTAACATGACTAGTGGGTTGAAAATGATGGATTCTCCTGGGTTTGAAATGTATTTTCGTGGAACCAAGATTTCTAGACCAACTCGGAAAAGAATACTAAAACCTTTCTTCTAATCAATTCAGTTGGTGAAGCTGAGTGCAACCATTAATACAACAACAAGTGAAATGACAACGAGAGGGGCCCCAACATCCCCACGCAAGGTTTTACCGACAGACCCCACCAAACAAAAGCATAGGATTAATTGGCCATAAAGTTGATTGGTTACAAGCTTTGGAAATTGCAGAGTCACCACCATGGGTTTAATTAAAGTACCGTTATATATAGTCCCTACCCCATTTTTGAATGATTTAAAATTACTCTTCCCCTCCCTTCATATATGTTCTTTTATTTATAATTATGCATAAATATTAAAAAAATAATTATATAATATTAAATATAATATCAATTGCGTTTATATTAATTGTCTTTGTATTGAAAAGAAAGATTTGTTATTTATTGAACAAAAAATAGTAAAAAAATTAAAATTATATTTAATACTTGAAGTAATATTAGAAACTCAAATAACAAATATTAGGAGACAAAAATACTCCTCTAAAACGTCATTTAAAAAGGAAAGGAAGGAGTAAGGCATGTTGATGTTGATGCTCTTTTCTCCCACGTCAGCAACTGCTGATCGCTCCATCTATGGAAATATCAAGCCATACGTCTCTCTTTTCCTAAAAATAAATGTACGTTCAGGTGTCATACAAACCAATATCAATTTAACACATCCCTTAATACACACAACATTCATAGGTTGGATCATCATCGTCATTCTATGTTTTGTTCAATTTTTCAATAAACTTTCTGTAACAGTCTATGCCCAAAAAAGCTCGAGTGCCACCACCCTAACCTGCTTGACTTGAGTAGTTTATCTTTTAAAAAGCTTCTTGAAAACTTTAACAAACAATTAAAAAAATTCAAGTTTGAACATATGTACATATTGTTCGGAAAAATCACTTCTCAAATACGGTTGTCTTTGATAATTTAGACTGATAAAATATCAGCACATGTCAAACAGATTAAATTTGCAGCTCCACCAAAATAATAACCACTGCAGGAAATAAGTAGAAAATATCCAACCACGAGACACCAAGATTTTTACGTGGAAAACCCTCTAAAATTAAGAGGTAAAAACAACGGGACAAACTCCGAATAATTCACTAGAATATCTGAGAGAATACAAAGATATATTAATTTGAGTACAAACTCAAATTACTTCACCACAATAACTATGTGATGGAACCCAAATAAAACACCCTTTTATTTGAACTATCTTTCTCTCCCTATTTTTCTAAAACTTTACAAAAGCTTTTCTCTCTATCTTCCCTCTTTCTCTCCTAACTCTCTCGGATGGAGTATATAATTTTTGGTGTGTCTTCTTCTTCCATTTGCTGCCCCTTTTATAGCCACGAACCGAGAGAGTTAAGAAAATGTCTAGGCGGATTTCAATGGGCGGGCATTAATGGTGTGAAGACTTTGACTGACACATATTTGGTTGCATAACCCAAATATTAACGCCAAGATCTTCTGCCACGTTCCAATCACGTAAGACGCATACGATCGCATACGAAGAAACACGATAAACACCAAAAGCTTGACGGCTTCAATCAAGTAGGGGATAGTTCAGCGCGAGAGTCGATGTCGGTGTTCATGAGGGTTAACAATGGAGGATATAATCTCTAGTGTATTGAGAAAGATAATAATCAGTTGAATGTGTGTTGACGTACCTGTTTGTGAAGACTTCCTTGCTATGTTATACTCGGACGGTTTTGCCATCGTGCACCCATCGCCATCCTAACACAACCCCTTACTCTCGGTTGATATCTGCCGATCGCATGCAGTGTTGTCACCTTTTCTCCATCATTTATGTCACTTAAACTATAATCCCATCCACATTAATGCACGGCAGTTACAACAGTCAACTATCATGCCTTTTTATCATTACCGGCCAAAGATGAAGATATTAAAATATCTAATGGGTCAACCCACTGACCCGATCCGGTTTTATAAAGATTTGGAAAGGAACAAGATGGTAACTGGGCCCAATGACATTAATACTCAATAGTAAAGACCCAATGGACTAACTAAACAAGTAAGCCCAATTCATTCGGCCCAATAGAGGAAATATCATGACCCAACATTGCCCACTAATTTTTTATTAAACAGAATATTTAATAGAAAACTACAAGTGGTCCATGATATTATAGAATCTACTAAAGGCCTAAAATGAAGGATAATCGAAATGTACCCGGTGTGATCCATAAGAGGAAACAGAAAAAGACCGGAGGCCCATAATAAAAAGTCCCATCTAATAAATGTCTGGATTTTAAACCGGACGCTGCCCATTCAAATTTTAAATCATTATCAGCATTTAATATGCCACCCTTTGCAGACACCGTAAAATCACAAGATAAAAAGCAATTTCCCCCAATTTTGACAGTTTTACCTGCCAATTTGAATTTCAGACCTTTGAGCTTTCTTCTTCTCTTCAGAACTTCTTCCTTCTTCTCTGCGAACTGTCAACAATGGCTTCCCAAACCTCCGAGCAAGATTCACCCATCTTGCCACTCCGATCACCACCGTTCCCCCAAATCCCAACCCTGGTAAAGAGGTGGCCTCCAGTTCCAATCCCAAAAGTACGAAGACCAGCAAAAACCCACCTCCAAAAACCCCCAAAACTCCTTCTGAATACTATAGGAGTACAGAACGTTTCTCACATGCCAACACTCCTTCTACCGTTACTGAGATTGATCTGAAGAGGATTCGAACTCGATATCACATTCCGGATACTCACGTGATTAGGGCTCCAAGATCCGGTGAGAAAATGTACCAACGGCCAGAAAGTTGGACGGTCGTCCCTGTGACCATCCTTGAGAAGGTGGTTCGATTCCCTCTTCATATTTTCATAGTGACCATCCTAGGGTTTTTGGGTGTTGGGTTCGCCCAACTGGTGCCAAATTCTTACATACACATCTTGGCCTTCGTTGCTTTCTGCCATGAGCTAGGCGTCGAACCTACTATCGACTTCTTCTTCACCGTGTACAAGATCGTCCAGTCCAGAGAGAAGGGGTTCAAGGCCCTAAGCAAGCATTCCCCGAAGACAGGAGAAAAGTTCGAGAGGCGTTCGTTGGTGAATACTCCTTCGAGCAATAGGGGATGACACGAGAAGTGGTTTTTCGTCAAGGGACCTGAAATCACTTCTTTACCGAACTGGGCCACTGATGAGAAGATCTCTGCCGACTTCGGAGATATTTCTGAAGAACGCGAAGCTGAAATGATAGAACTCTTTGACAATTTTCCTAAGAAGGAGTGGAAATATGGACTTCTCTCAAAGCAAGCATGGTTATATGACCATAAATGTAAGTATCGGTCTATTTTGCATATAAATATTTGAATTTTTTCATGATGTGGACTCTAACATAGGGCTGTTTACTTTATGCAGTATCTTTGATCAAACCAAGTTTCTTAGAAGTGAAGGAGTTTGAAGATTTTCTATCTGGAAAATCTTCAGAAGCTGCTGAGGATCCACCACCAAAAACTACACCAGAAGCCGATCCAATCCCCGAAACACATACTGATGAGCCTCAGATAGAAGAGCCAGAAGTTGATGAGCCTCCCATACCAAAAGAGACTCTTCATCTTCATCATAAGAGGAGGGCCATCCGAAAGCCCCGATCAACCCTTCTTCCAAATTCCTCTGAACCTACCCCAGAAACTGAACCAATCGACAACTTAGCCCCTCCTCGAGGAGGTTTGCTCGATCATCCTGATCGAAGAAATCTTCTCCGTGTTAAAAAATTAAAGGCCAAAGTTACCCCCCTGACAGCCGAAGAGCTTAGGGTACCTCCGTCTTCAACCATTCCGCCCTTTGTCCCCCTATAGAAATACAAGTTCTGGACGGGGAAGAACAAGTCGAGACTATGCCCGCACTATCACGGAAGCGGAAACACCCTTCCGATAGTCATCCAAGTTCGGCTTCGGCCCCATCACCCCCAAGAGAAACCATTCCAATGCGATCTCCATCCCCTGAAACCATATATATGGGCCCGTCACCGTCCCCTGGACAACCAATTCCATCTCCTGAACGACCAAGGGTATCACCTGAACGACCCGGGCCTTCAGATCAGGGATATCAGAACGAGGCTATGGCGTCACCGACCCTATGGCCTCGGTTCAATGCTAATTTCCCCTTCCAGTTCTTTGATACCTTCGTTCGAGGCACTGACGATCACCGATTTGGTAATCATACGGACGAGGATCTACTTGACGAAGGAATGAGCTATTTGGCTAAGGTAAGTGATAGCTTTCTTGGTTTATACATTTCTCTTCTTGTATAAGTATCTAAAACTGATTGGATGTTGTTGAATATATCTGAGCAAATGCGCGGTCTTGAGCGTTCGTCTATACGTGTGAATCTAAGGTCAAGAGAGGCGTTGAGAAGAGAAAATAACATGCTGAAGGCATCACTAGCTCGAGAAAGAAGTGAGCACGAAGGCGTCCTTCTCACCAATGAAGGTCTTTGGAGAGACTTGGCTCAAGCCAAAGAAGCCCTGAAGGCGTCGGAGGACAAACAGAAGGTTATCGAAGAAGAGCTGAACACCAACAAGGCTACCAATGAGCACTATCCCATAGCTTAACGCTTACCGGTTGGGGAAAATCTGGCTTTGAAGACCAAGAATGAGGAACTCGTTACAGCTCATCGAAGTTTGGCAATACAGCTTGGTGAAGTCCAGACGAAAGCTCAAGCTCAAGAGGATAAGGAGGCACACAAGGCCAAGCGCCATAAATTTTGTCACAAAATAAAAACGCTCGAGGGACGAGGCCCTCTTCTGATTGAAGAACTGCGTAATCAGATACAGACGGACTATAGGGAATCTGATGAGCTTAATGCTGAAATCCTGAAGGTGTATTCATAAGGGTACAAAGACTGTCGGGAGAGAGGTAAGGAAAAATTGGTACACCTGAAGATATTACTGCTTCGTTCTGACCTTTTAGGGTTTATGTGAAAATTATCTATCTTTTTGGAAGTCGTTTTTAAGAACTTTACCAGGAAATTTTTAATTTTATGTAATAGTTTTAATGTTATGGATGAATAGATGAACGAATCTTCAAATTTCTTTATCGTGGCTTCTGTCTAATACTTTTCTTGTCAATAATTTAGCATCAATGAACTTGAATGAACTTAACTTAGGCCATGAATCAGATAAGGTATATAAATGTTAAGAAATGAAATGGACTGAATTAAATGAACTGAACTGAATGAACCGAACTCAACACTTGAACAGAATAAAGTGATGTATACTTATCGTTTTCGAAGTGTGAAGCAGGTCATGTATAAGGTGAATTCGGCTGATTCTTCTTGCACCATCAAGATCTTGTTCACCACTCGGGGAAGAACAAGTATATAAGGACACACCTGACAAAAAGGCTGCCATCGAATGGCCAGCGAGTCCGACCATACCTCCTTACACCGTTGAGGACCATGGAATTTGCTCACCACTCGCGGTAAGAGAAATTCATAAGGACACACCTAACAAAAAGGCTACCATCGAATGGCCAGCGAGTCCGACCATACCTCCTTACACCATTGAGGACCATGGAATTTGTTTACCACTCTCGGTAAGACAAATTCATAAGGACACACCTGACAAAAAGGTTGTCATCGAATGGCCAGCGAGTCCGACCATACCTCCTTACACCATTGAGGACCATGGAATTTGCTTTACCACGCCAGAAGACAAATTCATAAGGACACACCTGACAAAAAGGCTGCCATCGAATGGTCAGCGAGTCCGACCATACCTCCTTACACCATTATGAACTTAAGACAAATAGGAAGAAGATCAGTTGTGAAAAAGTGAATCTTTTATTGATGGTGAACAATCATGTACAGACTTCTGGTAAACTGACTCGATCTCTGTTGAAAGTATTTCTGAAGCCTGCCCGTATGCCAAGTGTTCTTGATCTCGGATCCATCCAATACCTTTAACCGATAAGTCCCTAGCTTTGGTACTTCGATCACCTCATACGGTCCTTCCTAGTTCTAAGATCGCCTTTCCCCATTACGAGGTGTAGATGCTTCGACTTCTCTGAGGACGAAGTCCTCCACTTCAAATCTGCGAAGCTTAACCCCCTTGTTGTAGTGTTTGGCAACTCTCCGCTGGTAGGCTGCTAACTTGATCAAAGCCACCTCTCTGACTTCTTCCAACAGATCCAAGTTGGCCTTCAGTCCTTCGTCGTTGTAGATCTCTTTGAAATGACTGACCCGAAGACTTGGAGATCCAATCTCAACTGGGACTAAGGCATCAGTACCATAGGCCAATCTGAAAGGTGAATCCCCTGTGGTAGTCCTTGGTGTGGTCCGATAAGCCCATAACACGCTGAGTAGCTCCTCTGGCCATCTTCCTTTAGCTTCGTCCAATCTGCGTTTGATCCCGTTCAGCAGCGTCCTGTTGGTCACTTCAACTTGCCCATTCGACTGTGGATGAGCCACCGAAGTCTTCTTATACTGAACCTGTGACGCCCCCAAAATAGGTCCATTCCATCCAACCCATTCTGAGTCGCCAAATACATGGTACAGAAATAACTACAACTTTATTAATACATTTGTCGTGCAAAATACGACAACATATATACTGTGAGTTTAAATACAATTATTGTCTTCTAGACAATATACATACCCAAATAAATTCTCATCACAATTATTTATACATTATTTTACAAAAATGGTGAGGACTACTAAACAACTATCTCTAGAACCTTCATTCCATACCCCGACTAGTACTCGTTATATTTTCGCCTCCTAAGAAGAAAAATGGAACAAAAAGGAAAAGGGTGAGCTCAACTAGCCCCGAAGAAAGAATATTATGACTAAGATAATATATAATAAATTATCGTTAGTCTTCAATGTGGAAAAATCTAATAGAATACCATAGACAACCAGCTTTTAAATCAATCTTCGCAATGAAATAATAATTCATTAGAAGAGTTAAGTAGAGAATGTAAACTACTATCTTCTATATATGAATTTAAAAGTCCATCGTCGATATTTTATCCCTGTAACATCAATCAATATATATCTGGAATCAAATATTCATCTTGCACTACTGGTGCCAAAGATATTCATCGATTGGTCATGTTCATCTAAACACTTGTTCATCTTTGCACACGGGCCAAAGATATTAATCGATTGGTCATGTTCATCTCAACACTGCTCATCTTTTGTACTACGCGCCAAAGATATTCATTAAGAAATCATTCATCTTTGCACTACGGTGCCAAAGATATTCAAGAATATCATCATTTAGGACCGAGGATGATGAAAATATTTAAAAAAAAAAAACGAATCCAAGTGAAACAAAAGAACAAATATTAAGGATTCAGATTTTAAACAATCCAAGTTCAAAAATACTTCATAAGTAATCGTAAGTGGAGTAAAATTCAAGAATGATCAAAACATAGATCCAATCTAAGCTAGTATCCGTAATAGATATTTTGGACAAAAAAGAAGAAATTTCATTTTTCTATGAATAAGTGCCAGATTCGTGAATAAAGTCCGAGTATCACGTGAATAAGTCAGTATCGTGAATAGTAACTCGACACCAAAAGATAAAAATTTCCCAAAAAACATCATCACGCTTCGTGAATAGTACTCATGAATAGTAACTCGTGAATAGTAACTCATGAATAGTAACCCCGACATGAAAAAGTTCTAAATTTGATAAAAATTTCCAACCAATATTTCAAGATAATGATATTGAAGAAATAATATCATTTTCGAATAAAATAACATCCCTTACCTCGAAAAGACAAGATCTTACAGTTGAAACAGGATATAGGCTATGACTTGAACTTGCACCGTATAACAATACTCAAAGTATACTCAAAATACTCACAAGAATACGCTCAATAATATAGAGAGAGAAAACTTCAACTTCGGTGTGATTTTCAATTCTAACCTAAGACTCTATTTATAGGAAATCGCTTAGAACACCAAAAGCAGAAAATTTAATATAATATATTATAATTTTCCACAACTTCATACACGCACACTAACAATCTGAATTCACCTCCTAATCACATGTTAAATGAGTTTCAAAAATGAAAAAAAATGTTTTTGTAATTAAAATATTTTAAACTTCCAAAAATCAATTATTTCGTAACTTCTTGAACTTCAATAATTCATAATAAATAGCCCTTTTATCAGAAAATTGAATCTTGCGATTTTTATAGGAAATTCAATTCTCTAAAACTTTGCGAAGAAAGTTTTTCCAAATTCCAAACAAAATGGACCAAATCCTCAAATCCAAGCGATTTTACAAAGCTATAATCAAATTTCATCCAATAAAATGGGGTCCACCAACACACAAAATATGTGTTAAACATTTAATGCCACAAAAATACTCTTCCTCCTCATATACTCATATATCCCACATTCATTATAAAAATATCACCAGTTAATATATTATTAAAATAATATATTTAAATGATTTATTTTATCAGAAAAAGATAAAATATTAATTTTCAACAATTATCACATTAAAAATTTTCTCCATCTATATCCACATAAAATCAATATTTTTCTCATCATATATATCAATAATTAATTATTCACAAATAATATTACAGAATCACAAGATCGCAACTGTGCCGTAGCTCAGAGGAAAGAGGGGCTTTCCAATAAGGATCTCTCCTCATCATGCCAAGCAATTAGGTGACCAAACCTCTCCTTAGATGTAACTTTCTAGACATTGCCAATAATGTTATCTAATAATATTATTAGGATAATATGAATTATTGTCTCGATAATGGAAAATACTATGTAATGACAATTTATTGAAACAACAAAGAATATAAAATATCAATGCAACAATTATTGAATCAATAAAATAAAATATTGAATAGTAATTTCGTAACAATTATTGAGTAGTGCCTTCACGTAAGAATCAATAATTGGTGCAATACTGTGTGCTACCGCTCAACAACGCAGCGTATTAGTGTGTTTTAACCACCGGGTATTCCAACAAGATTAACGGTAGAATAACTACGCCGTTATTTATAAACAACCTATATTTGTCGTTTTCTTCATCCAATCGCTTCGTTATGGGGCCCATAAAAGATCGCTACTGTCGCACGAATATTCCCCGACAAAGATTTAATATTCCACGACCAAACGAATATTCCCCAAATAATAATGAATATTTTATAACCACTTGCTTATTCGAAATATTTGCGCATTTTACCCATAACTAACCATATTAATTAAATCAACCCTTACTATTTCAAAATATTAAATAGAGGAAATTCCATTTTATAAAAAAAAAAATTCGGGGTCTTACAACCTCCCCTCCTTATGAAATTTCGTCCTCGAAATTGACATACGTACCTGGTGTTTCGAAAAGATGAGAATACTTCACTTTCATTTTCGTTTCCAACTCCCAGGTCATTTCCTCAATAGCATGGTTTCTCCACAAAACTTTAACTTGTGGTATAACCTCGGTACATAGGACATGTTCTTTCCTATCCAAGATCTTGACAGGTACCTCCTCGTACGTTAAGTCTTCGGCTATCTCGTCCGATTCTAACTCAATGACGTGGTTCGGGTCGTCCACATATTTACGTAACATCGATACGTGAAAAACGTTATGAACACGCGTCATACTTGGCGGTAAAACGAGTCAATAGGCCACAGTTCCTATTCGATCGAGAATTTCAAATGGATTAATAAATCGAAGGTTTAAGCTTTCCTCACCTCACCGATTCTTGCTTTTGAAATAACAACTTCTTGCACCTCCTTCTTCAAATTCATCAGCTCCGGTGTGTAGCTTGAACAGCTTTAACTTTATCGATTAAAGTCGATTATACTCGTATATCATCACATGGGTACCTAGAGTTTTCATCTCCATCTCTATTATTTTTAAATTATACGAAATTAGTGTTTGACAATATCGTACTCAGAATTTATATACGATCTTCTACTCAACACGCCACTACCACGTTCGCTTTTCCAGGATGGTATGGTCAGAACATGTGCAAAAATGGGTCTCCTCTTGAGTTCTTCGAAGCTCTTCCCACATTCCTTGCTCCATTCGAATTTTGTATCTCTACGAGTCAGCTGCGTTAATGGAATAGCGATTCGAGAATACCCTTCAACGAATCTCGATAAAACCAACTAAGCCTAGAAAGCTACGTATTTCGATTACCGATTTAGGTTGTTCTCAATCGTGACTCATATCCCAACCTTGGATATCACGTTACAATGACACCTATCACCTTTACTATCGCATCTAATATGGTGTCCCCTACAGAGAAGTCGGCTTCTTTGCATTCCACAAAGGAAGTCACCAGATAAAGGCTCAGTACCAAATTTATAGTTGAATTTTAACTCCACAAGTTCAATAAGAGCCATTCGATATGAGATTTTAGAAATGAGTTTTGTCTGGGTTCAAAGTCGATACAAAATTTAATATCGGGAGCTTTGGGAGTAAGCCAAGAAATTCTTCAGAAATACGTCGGGGAAAAATCAATAACAACAGAATATTATTCAAATCTAACGTGTCTTTATTCAAATCCATCAGAAGACCCCAACTTATTATTAATGAAATTTAATTTTCTATTTATTATTTTGAAATAGTAAGGGTTGATTTGATTAATGTGGATAGTTAGGGTAAAATACGCAAATATTTCAAAATAAGCAAGTGGTTATAAAATATTCATTGTTGTCGGGAATATTCGTTTGGTCGTGGAATATATTCATCGCTGTCTGGGAATATTCGTATCGATGATTGCAATGACCATGTGTGGGCCCCATAACTGAAAAAAGCGATTGGATGAAGAAAACGACAAATATAAGTTGTTTAAAAATAGCAAAAGTAGTTGTTACCAATTAATCGTTAAAATACTAAATTGGTTAAAACACAAGAAGATATTTCAGTATTGCACCAATTATTGATTCTTACGTAAGAAGGCACTACTCAATAATGGTTACATTAATTATCGCAAGTATTTTATTTTATTGATTTAATAATTGTTGCGTTGATATTTTATATTATTTCATTGTTTCAATAATTGTCATTACACAAGATTTTTCATTATCGGGCAATAATTCATATTATCCGAATAATATTATTAGATAACATTATTCGCAATGTCTAGAAAGTTCGCTTTAAGGAGAGGTTTGGTCACCTAATTGCGCTGCAAAGAAGGAGAAATTCTTATCGAAAGCCCCTCTTCTCGGGAACCGCTCGTCACAATATTGTGATTCCGTAATATTATTTGTGAATAATTAATTATTAATTCATATGATGAGAGAAAATATTGATTTTATGTGGATATAGATGGAGAAAATTTTAATGTGACAATTGTTGAAAATTGAAATTTTATCTTTTTTCCTCGATAAAATAATTATTTAAATATATTATTATATTTTAATAATATAATAATGGTGATATTTTTACAACGAATGTGGGATATATGAGTATACGAGGAGGAAGAGTATTTTTGTTGCAATAAATATTTAAAACATGTTAAACATGTTTGTGGACCCCATTTATCGATCGAAATTTGATTATAATTTGTAAAATCGCCTGCTTATGGATTTGGCCAATTTTGTTTGGAATTTGGAAAAACTTTCTTCCGCAAAGTTGTAGAGAATTGAATTTCTATAAAATTAGCGAGATTCGAATTTTCCGGCAAAAGGGCTATTTATTATGAATTATTGAAGTTCAAGTTCAAATAATCGATTTTGGAAGTTTAAAATATTTAAAATTAGAAAAATGTTTTTTTTTGTTGTTAGTCTTGTGTAGTGGGTGGTTGGTGGCTGATGTTGGGCAAATTAAGTGTGCGTTGGAAAAATATATATATATATATTATTAATTTATTAAATTTTCGCTTTTGGTGTTCTAAGAATTTCCTATAAATAGGTGCTTAGGTTAGAATTAAAAATCACACCGTAAACTCAAGTTTTTTCTCTCTATATTATCGAGCGTATTCTTGTGAGTATTTTGAGTATATTTTGAGTATTGCTATATATGCAAGTTCAAGTCATAGCCTATATCCCTGTGTTTCAATTAGTAAGTACTGATCTTCGAGGTAAGTGGATATTATTTTTTTCGTAATGATATTATTTCTTCAATATCATTATGTCAAATATTGATCTGAAGTTTTTATCAAATTTGGAACTTTTGGTGCTCTGAGTTACTTTATTCACGATACACGAAAGACTATTCACGATACTTACACTATTCACTTATTAATACTAAGACTATTCATCGAAAAATGAAAATTTTCTTTTCACCAAAATATCTATTCGGATACTAGTTTTGATTGTATCCATGTTTTGATCATTCTTGAATTTTACACCACTATAATTATTTTTGAGGTATTTTTGGACATGGATAAAACAAAGTACTAACTTAATCCTTAATCCTCATCATTTTGTTTCACCGGATTCGCTTTTTTAAAAATTTTTCATCATCCTCGCCTTAAATGATGATATTATTGAATATATTTGGCATGTAGTGCAAAGATGAATGATTTCAAGAATATCTTTCGCCAGTAGTGCAAAGATGAACAGTGTTTAGATTTAATAATAACTAATCTGATGAATATCTTCGCCCTCGTAAAGCAAAAAGATGAATATTTGATTCCGTATGTATATCGATTGATGTTACAGTGCATAAAAGATAGACGATGAACTTTTAAATTCATACATGTAAGATAGTAGTTTGCATTCTCTACTTAACTCTTCTAATGAATTATTATTTCGTACATAATATCGATTTAAAACTTGTTGCCTATCAGATTCTATTAGATTTTTTTTCCTATCAAGACTAAAGATAATTTGTTGTATATTATCTTAGTCATAATATTCTTTTATCGGGCTAGTTGAGCTCACCCTTTTCCTTTTTGTTCCATTTTTCTTCTCGTGAGGCGTAGAATATAATGAGTAGTATTTAGCCTGGGTATGGAATGAAGGTTCTAGAGAGAGTTGTTTAGTAGTCCTCACCATTTTGTAAAATAATGTATCAATAAATGTGATGAGGATTTATTTGAGTATAGATATTGTCTAGAAGATAATATTTGTATTCAAACTCACAGCTTTACCGTTGTAATAATAAAGTTGTAGTTATTTTGCATCACGATCGATAACCCGTAATGGGTGATGTATACCTATTTTGGGGGCGCCACATGGTATCGTAGCTTAGGATATGATCTCCATGAGATCTGGAGAATAGAACTAGAGGGGAGAGACGAGTAAATCCTTCGCTAAAGGTGTGTCCTACCTAAGCTTATTTGTTAGTTGGTCAAGATATAGGATATTATGTGATATATTGATTTCTTAATTAACCCTTGTTTTACGACAAGATTTGAGAATGTCGATCGAGAATATTAACAATGGAAATGAGACCGTGGAGACGCTCAGATTTCACCAACGAGGAGAACGGCAACAGTCGGGCAATGTTCCTCCCCGCGAACAACACCACCGAAAGTGATGATGAACGAGGGATGTTTAGAAGTTTTTTGCAGCTCATGCAAAATCGCATTTAGGAGACTCGTGTTCAAAATACATGAGGAAATGATAGCAATTCACGTTGTTGTCACAAACAAGTAGTTCAAAGAGTTGGGACCACCGTAATTTAAGGAAAGCCGATCCGATCATGGCGGAAACACGGGTCAAGCAAATTACCAAGATATTCATGTCTGGGATGCACGGAGGAACAGAAGGTTCCATTCGCCACCTTTATGTTCCGCGGGCGAGGCGCATCATCCGTGGGAGTCTGTGGAAGCTGCATCCATCCAACCGCACTCAAAGATGTCTGGGAGACGCTTTAGAAACTATTTAATGACAAATACTTTCCCGAAAGTGTTCGCTATATGAAGGAAGTGGAGTTCATTATTAGAACAAAACAATACGACAAGTGTCTCAAAGACGAGGCAAAGTTCGCAGAGTTATCCAGTTTGCACCTCATTTGGTGGAGAATGAGGAACGATGACGCGGATGTTTTTAGAGGTTCAAACCCCAAGATACGCACAAGATCTCATTTCTCATAAATTTTCTCTATTCAGATGTTGTTAATGTGGCTCAATTATTAGAGCGAGATAACTAGTATGTTTCAACCGAGGGACCATAACCGTGGATCATACCGTAGATAAAGTAGTCAATGTAACAATGATAACCAAACGGAGAAAGAAAAAGACGATGAAAAATGGTAACCACTCTGGTGGTAATCATGGCCATGAAAATGAAGAAGCGAGTCAGAGGAGATTTTAAAAAGAGGAGATTTAACAACCACCATATGAAGACGACAAGGTTTAAGAAGAATCGGTTCTAAGTGGAGGAGAACGACCACCCCATTATATGCTATAAATGCGGAAAGAGGGACATATCACATTCAAACCGCCCACAACACTCAAGGTATGCTATAATTCAGGAAAGGAAGGACATATCGCCGAGATCAGATCAGAAGAAACCTAGTTCAATGGGGATTCGTGACTCAAAAGATCGTCCCCGTAAAAGTCAAAGTCAATTCATTCCGGAAGAGCGCTTTGTCAGGATCGGGTCAAAATGCGAGGAACCCAAACGAGGTGATCACGGTAAGCTATTTATAAATTCTGCAAAGTTTATACCTTTACTTGATACCGGCATACCCATTCATTTATCTCTCCCGCTTGTGCTCAACGCTTAAACTTGACCGAGAAATTAGACTTCGACCTATCTCGTGGAAACTCCGCTAGAGAAACTTTCATCACATCCATCGCTTTATAAATCTTGTTTGATTCAAGTTGGCACCATCACCTTACCCGCTGACCTTATCTCTTTAAAGATACTTGCTTTTGATGTGATTTTAGTGGATCGATTGGTTAACTACTCATCATGCCAAAATTGATTGTTTTCGTATGTTGTTAGTTTTCATATTCCTAACCAACCCGTTGTATTTAATTCAAGCAACTAAACCATTAAAATCAATCACCGTCATATCTAATCATAAAGCTATTCGCTTATTGAAAAAACGGATGTCAAGCTTTCTTAGCCCATGTTATGGATTTGAATAAAGACACGCCAAATTTGAATAATATTCTGCTGTTATCGATTTTCCCGACGATTTCAAGAACTTCCTGGCTCACCCCCGTAACGTGAAGTCAATTCTTTATCGATCTTGAACCCGTACAAAGCCCATTTCTAAAACCCCATATCGAATGGCTCCTATTGAACTTCGTGGAGTTAAAGGTCCAACTACGTGAATTGTTGGACATCGGTTTCATTCGGCCCTAAGACATCTCCTCGGGGTGCTCCCTGCTTTATTCAGAAAGAAGAAAGACGGAGTACGCGATTTTGTACGACTATCTGAATTAAACCATGTCACCATCAAGAATAGTATCCTCCACCTCGATTGATGACTTGTTCGACCAATGTGCAGTGGGCACAATTTTTTCAAAATCGATCTTCGCTCGGATATCATCACCAAGATTAGAACCGAGGATATTCCAAAGACCGCGCTTTAACTTCCCAGATGGGCATTATGAATTTTAGTCATGTCTTTTTGACTGACTAATGCTCCCTATGGCTTTCATGGATATGATGAACCGAGTATTCAAGGAATATTTCGATCGCTTTGTTGTTGTTTTTATTGATGACATCCTCATATATTCAAAAGTCGTGAAGATCATGAGCACCATTTGAAGTCGGTAATCCAAAGGCTTCGTGAAAACAAACTATATGCCAAATCAAGAAATGCGAGTTTCGCTTCGAGGAAGTAGCATTTCTTGGGCACGTGGTGTCAAAACATGGAGTATCCGTGATCCGGCACAAGATCAAGCAATACAAAGTCGAGCAACCAAGTCCATGATCAAGACGTAGCTTTTCGGGTCTAACTGGTTATTATCTGAGATTCGTGGAAGGGTTTTTTCTAATCACTACTCCATTAACTCACCTAACTCGAAAGGATACAAAATTCTTTGGGAGCGAAGAATGCGAGAATAGTTTCCAAGAGCTTAAGAGGAGACTTATTTTAAGACTCGTTTCTAACAATACCATCCGTTCGATGGATTTGTTATCTCACGCCGATGCTTCGTGCAAAGGGTTAGGATGTGTTCTCATGCAACGTGGAAAGTCATAGCTTATGCCTCGCGACAACTTAAAGAGTATGAGAGGAATTATCCTACTCATGATCTAGAGTCAAGTAAAGATGTTTTCACGCTTAAAGATATGGAGGCACTATCTATATGGGGAGAAAGTGGAGATATATTCGCACCATAAAAGCCTTAAATATTTCTTCACTCAAAAAGAACTCAACACGCGGCAATGACGCTGCTCGAGCTATTGAAAGACTCACGACCACACTATTCAATACCATCCCGAAAAGTTTAACGTGGTAGCCGACGCGTTGAGTAGAAGATCATATGCGGAACGAAAGTGCGATGATGTCAAGTATACGACAGAGCCAACTTTAATAGAAAAGTTAAGGTCGCTTCAAGCCAACCGACCCGAGCCGATGCGTATGAAGAAGAAAGTACAAAAAAGAGCTATTCTAAGCGAGAATCGATGAAGAAGGAATACTTCGAGTCCACTCTAGACTTTCAGGTTCCTAACGACTACGATTTGAAGTACAAGATATGATGGAGGCACACAATACACCATTTGCAATCCATCCTCGAAGTACTAAAATGTATCGTGATCTTCGACATACATTTTGGTGGAACAATACGAAGAGAGAGATTGCAAAGTTTATCTCGATGTGTTTAACTTGTCAACGTAAAGGCGAGCATCTAGTACCTAAGGGTCCGCTGCAACCACTTGAGATTCAAATGGAAGTGGGAACACATTACCATGGATTTCGTTACGGGTCTTCCTACGGCTTTCAAGGCATCAATGCTATTTGGGTTATTATTGATAGATTAACCAAGTTCCGCTTTCATTTCTTGCCGACACGGAGACTTATTCCTCGAACGCCTGCTAAGATGTACGTGAATGAGATTGTGAGGTTGCATGGCATGCCCAAGATCCATAGTTTCGGATCGTGACCCAAGATTCACTTCAAGATTTTGGGTTAGCTTGCAAAAGCTAAAGGGCACGGATTACGATTTAGTTCTAAGATACCATCCCCAAACCGGACGGACAATCGAGAGGACTATTCAAACTTCAAGATCTATTAAGACTCGTGTCCTAGACTTCAAGGGCAGTTGGGATAAGTATTTACCATGGTGGAATTCTCCTACAACAAACAGCTTATCGTGCAAGTATAGTGTGGCTCCATTCAAGCATTATATGGACGAAAATGTCGCTCTCCAATATGTTGGGACGAGGTGGGTGAAGCAACATAGTTGGGACCCGAAGTTGGAACGTATGACTCACCGAAAAGATCCAAATGATTCGACAACGATACAAACCAGCACAAGATCGACAAAAGAGTTATGCGGATCTTCATCGAAAGGACGTGGAATTTAGTATAGGGGATCATGATTGTCATGAAGTTGCTCCATGGAAGGAGTTACAAGATTGGGAAGAGAGGAAAGCTCAATCCATTTATTTATCGGGTCCATTTCAAATTCTCGACCGAGTAGGAAATGTAGCCTATAGACTCGCGGTTACCTCAAAGTATGTCTCGTGTTTATAATGTGTTTCATATATCCGTATTTCAGTAAATATGTGAAAGACCCAAACCACGTTATGAAAGTTAGAACCAAGACGAGATACCAAGACTTAACGATGAGAGGTACTTGTCAAGATCTTGGATAGAAGGAGCATGTCCTACGCCAAGAAAGGTCATACCACAAGTTAAAGTTTCGTGGAGGAATCATGCTATAGAGGAAATGACCCAGAATTGAAACGGAAATGAAAGCGAGGTATCCTCACCTTTTCAAACATGTGTACGACGACGCCAATTTCGAGGACTAAATTTCATAAGAGGGGAGGTCAGAAGACCCCAACTTATTATTAATGAAATTTAATTTTTCTATTTATTATTTTGAAATAGTAAGGTCGATTTGATTAATGTGGATAGTTAGGGTAAAATACGCAAATATTTCAAAATAAAGTGGTTATAAAATATTCATTGTTGTGGGGAATATTTGTAAGACCTCAAATTTTTAAATAAAAGGAATTTCCTTTATTTATTATTTTGAAATAGTAAGGGTTGATTTGATTAATGTGGATAGTTAAGGGTTAAAAACGCAAATATTTCAAAATAAGTTAGTGGTTATAAAATATTCATTATCGCTTGGGAATATTCGTTGGTCGTGGAATATTCGCATCGCTTCTGGGAATATTCGTACGATTTGCACAAGCAACCATGTGTGGGCCCCATAACGAAAAAGCGATTGGATGAAGAAAACGACAAATATAAGTTGTTTAAATAAATCTAGATAGATAGTTGTTATCAGTATCATACTGTTGAATACCGTTAAAAAAACACACTAATACGCGTTGTTGAACAAGAAACACAGTGTATTGCACCAATTATTGATTCTTACGTAAGAAGGCACTACTCAATAATGGTTACAGTAATTACCGCTCAAAGATTTTATCGAGTTAATAATTCGTCGCGTTGATATTTTATATTGTCGTTGTTTTAATAATCACATTACACAAGATTTTTCATTATCGGCTAATAATTCATATTATCCGAATAATATTATTAGATAACATTATTGGCAATGTCTAGAAAGTTCGCTTCAAGGAGAGGTTTGGTCACCTAATCGCGCGCCAAGAAGTTAAGAAATTTTATCGAAAGCCCCCCTCTTCCTGGGAACCGCCTCGGTTGTCAATATCAGGATTCGTAATATTATTTGTGAATAATTAATTATTGATTTATATGATGAGGAAAATATTGATTTTATGTGGATATAGATGGAGAAAATTTTAAAATGACAATTGTTGAAAATTAATATTTTATCTTTTTTCTCGATAAAATAATTCATTTAAATATATTATTTTAATAATATATTAATGGTGATATTTTTACAACTAATATGGGATATATGAGTATACGAGGAGGAAGAGTATTTTTGTTGCAATAAATGTTTAAAACATGTTAAACATGTCATGGACCCCATTTATCGACCGAAATTTGATTATAAACATAAAATCGCCTGCTTATGGATTTCGATCAATTTCTATTTGGAATTTGGAAAACTTTCTTCGAAAAGTTGTAGAGAATTGAAATTCCTATAAAACTCGCGAGATTCGAATTTTCTGATGAAATGGCTATTTATTATGAATTATTCAAGTTCAAGCTCAAATAATTGATTTTGGGAGTTTAAAATATTTTTGTAAAGAAAACGTTTTTGTTGTAATTGAGTGGCTCACATGTGTTATAAATGATCTGAAATCAGATTTCTAAGGTGGGCTTGAATATTTTTAAGAAATATTATTATTTTATTAAATTTTTTCGCTTTGGTGTTCTAAGATTTTCCTATAAATAGGTGCTTAGTTAGAATTGAAAATCACACCGTAAACTCAAGTTTTTTCTCTCTATATTATCGAGTTTATTCTTGTGAGTATTTTGAGTATACTTTGAGTATTGCTATACTTGCAAAGTTCCTTCAAAGACTATATCCTAGATTCTAATTAAGAAGTACTTATCTTTCGAGGTAAGTGGATATTATTTTTTTTTGTAATGATATTATTTCTTCAATATCATTATGCCGAAATGTTGATCCAAGTTTTTATCAAATTTGGAACTTTTTCATGTCGGGGTTACTATTCATGGGTTACTATTCATGAGTTATTATTCACGAAGTTACTATTTATGAAAGTTACTATTCACGAAAGTTACTATTCACGAAAGTACTATTAAGTTGCGTGAAGATGTTTTTTGTGGAATTTCTATCTTTTGCGTTGAAGTTACTTTTCACGATATCACTGTTACTATTCACGATACTTATGATTATTCATAAAAATAAAATTTCTTCTTTTCGTCAAAATATCTATTCCGGATACTAGCTTTGATCAGATCCATGTTTTTGATCATTCTCGAATTTTACACCACTATGATTATTTTTGAGGTATTTTTGACGTGGATAAAACCAAGTATTTAATCCTTAATCCTTAATCCTTGTCATTTTGTTTCAATCGGATTCGCTTTTAAAAAAAATATTTTTCATCATCTCGCCTTAAATGATGATATTATGGAATATCTTTAGCCCGTAGCAAAGATGAATGATTTCTTAAGAATATCTTCGGCCCTGTAGTGCAAAGATGAATGATTTTCGAAGAATATCTTCGGCCGTAGTGCAAAAGATGAACAATGTGTTTAAATGAATACGACTAATCGATGAATATCTTCGCTCAGAAGGCAAAGATGAATATTTGATTCCAGATATATATCGATTGATGTTACAGGATAAAAGATAGACGATGAACTTTTAAATTCATACATGAAGATAGTAGTTTGCATTCTCTACTTAACTCTTCTAATGAATTATTATTTCACGCTAATATTGATTTAAAATTTGTTGTCTATCAGTATTCTATTATATTTTTCCTCGTTGAAGACTAACGATAATTTGTTCAGATATTATCTTAGTCATAATATTCTTTTATCGAGCTAGTTAGCTCACCCTTTTCCTTTTTTGTTCCATTTTTTCTCAGAGGCTAGAATATAATGAAAGACAGTCTGGGTATGGAATGAAGGTTTTAGAAAGGATTGTTTAGTAGTCCTCACCATTTTGTAAAATAATGTATCAATAAATGTGATGAGGATTTATTTGAGTATAGATATTGTCTGTAAGATAATATTTGTATTCAAACTCACAGCTTTATTGTTGTAATAATAAAGTTGTAGTTGTTTCTCGTATCATGTATTTGACAACCTCGCAGAATAGGTGATGTATACCTATTTTGGGGGCGCACAGTTGGTATCGAGCTTAGGATATGATCTCCGGCGGAGATGGGGAATAGAACTAGAGGGAGAGACGAGTAAATCCTTCGCATAAAGTGTGTCCTACCTAAGCTTATTTGTTAGTTGGTCAAGATATAGGGATATTATGTGATATATTGATTTTTTAATTAACCCTTGTTTTATGAAGATTTGAGAATGTCTAATCGAGAATATTAACAATGGAAATGAGACCGTGGAGATGCCTCAGACTCACCAACGAGGAGAACGTGTAATGGTCGGGCAATGTTCCTCTGTGAACAACACCATTGAAAGCAGATGATGAACGAGGATGTTTAGAAGTTTTTTGCGATTCATGCAAAATCGCATTTGGAGGAGACTCGTGTTCAAAATACATGAGGAAATGATAGCAATTCCGGGTTGTCACATGCCCAAGCGCTTCAAAGAGTTGGGACCACCGTAATTTAAGTGGAAAGCGAGATCCGATCACGTGAAACACGGGTCAAACAAATTACCAAGATATTCGATGTCTTGGGATGCACGGAGGAATGAAGGTTCTATTCGCCACCTTTATGTTCAAGTGGCGAGGCATATCATCGGTGGGAGTCTGTGGAAGTGCACTCCATCCACCAAGACTCAAAGCATGTCTTGGGAGACGCTTTCAGAAAGCTATTTAATGACAAATACTTTCCCCGAAAGTGTTCGGCTATACGAAGGAAGTGGAGTTCATCGATTGGAACAAAAACAATACGACGGTGTCTCAAGACGAGGCAAAGTTCATAGAGTTATCCAGTTTGCACCTCATTTGGTGGAGAATGAGGAACGATGACGCGGATGTTTCTTAGAGGATTGAAACCGTAAGATACGCCAAGATCTCATTTTCATAAATTTTTCTTTATTCGGGATGTTGTAACAGGCTCAATTATTAGAGCGAGATAACGAAGTACTGGCCAACGGTGAGGACCACAACCAGATCGATCGACGAGATAGCTATCAACGAATAATTATAACTCATGAGAAAGAAACAGACGGACGAAATGGTAACCCACTCGGTGGTAATCATGGCCATGAAAATGAAGAAGCCGAGTCGAGGAGATTTTAAAAAAGGAGATTTAACAACGAATTATGCGAAGATGACAAAGGTCTTAAGAAGAATCGGTTCTAAGGAGGAGAAACGACCATTTGGCCATTATATGCTACAAATGCGAAAAGAGGGACATATCGGTCAAACCGCCCACAACAGCTCAAGGTATGCTATAATTGTGGAAAGGAAGGACATATCACCGAGATCAGACAAAGATGGAAAACTAGTTCAACGGGGGGACGGTGACTTAAAAGATCGTCCCGAGAAAAGTCAAAGTCAACGATACCGGAAGAAGCGTTTATTGTGATCGGTCATAATGCGAGAACCCAAACGAGGTGATCACGGTAAGCTATTTATAAATTCTCATGAGTTTATACCTTACTTGATACCGGGCTTTACCCATTCATTTATCTCTCCCGCATGTGCTCAACGCTTAAACTTGACTCGGGAGAAATTAGACTTTGACCTATCTGTGGAAACTCCGCTAGAGAAACTTTCATCACATCCACTTCGCTTATAAATCTTGTTTGATTCAAGTTGGCACCATTACCTTACCCATTGACCTTATCTCTTTAAAGATACTTGCTTTTGATGTGATTTTAGGGATTGATTGGTTAACTACTCATCATGTCAAAATTGATTGTTTTCGTAAGTGTTGTTAGTTTTCATATTCCTAACCAACCCGCTTGTATTTAATTCAAGCAACTAAACCATTAAAATCAATCATCGTCATATCTAATCATAAAGCTATTCGCTTATTGAAAAACGGATGTCAAGCTTTCTTAGCCCATGTTATGGATTTGAATAAAGACACGCCAAATTTGAATAATATTCCCGTTGTTATCGACTTTTCCCGACGTATTTCCTAAAGAACTTCTTCCCCTGGCCTACCCCGTAACGTGAAGTTTGAATTCTTTATCGATCTTGAACCCGCATAAAGCCCATTTCTAAAACCCCATATCGAATGGCTCCTATTGAACTTCGTGAGTTAAAGGTCCATCTACATGTGTGACGCCCCAAAATTAGGTATACATCACCCATCTTGGGTCGCCACTTACATGGTACATAAATTCAAATACAACTTACTAATATAATCGGCCAGTGTACAATACGACATAAACCGTGAGTTTGAATACAAATATTATCTACTAGATATTATACAAACTAAAAAGGAGTCCTCATTACAACTATTATCACACTATTTCACGTAATATGAGGACTACTAATGCTATCCTCCGGACCATTACTCGCTTCCTCGACTCGTCCCGCCTTTATGTTCTCATTTCCTCGGAAGAGAATAAAGGAAAGAAAGGTGAGCTCAACTAGCCCAAGAAGAAATATTAGGACTAAGATAATGCGTAATAAATTATCATTAGCCTTCAACAAATGTTAAACCGATAAAATACAATGTACAACCAGCTTAAGCTGCAATTGAATAAGCAATCCATTAAAAGAGTCAAGTAGAGAATAAAGTCTACTATCTTTTAGGTTTTAAAAGGTTTTCATCAATTTTTATCGTGAGACTCGCCTTAATAAATAAACCACCACATCTAATCATCCCTGCACTCACTGGCCAAGGATTTTCATCAAATTATCAATGGTCATGACTAAACCGAATCACCCCCGGTCATAATCATACCAAAATTATCCATCACGCATTACATGAAGCCATCGGGACTTTTGTCACATCATTTATATCAAGTCATGATTATACCGAATGATCCACGGTCATAATCATACTAAGTTCATCTACGCACGTAAAGTTCCAAAGATAACATAATATAACATGAGGATGATGACAATGACATAGTAATTCAATAAAACAAGTTCAAGAATTATTTAATCCATGAATTATTAACGCCCAAATTGTCAACATAATCTTTGCTTTCAGAGAGTAAAATTCAAGAATGATCGAAGAATATTTTCATGAGAAGATATCGATGAAACGCAAATATCAAGGATATTCTACTAATTTCATAGTAGTATAGAAGTCAAAGTTTTAACCAACCGAGTATAATAAAGAATGGAATAACAAAAGAAATCACCATGTACATGCCAGATTTCGATGTATAGTGTTATTCCAATGTAATAATAATAACGGAACCAGTCGTGAAATTCACACCGACAGGATGTTCCAAATGTAATAATAAAGATGGAACCAGATCCATTGTAAAACACACGGATAGGATATTCCAACAGTAATGATAAAGATTTTAACTGTGTCCTGTAAAACACACGCATATGTGATGTTCCAATGTAATAATAAAACGGAACCAGTCCTGTAAAACACACGCATGTGGATGTTCCAACAGTAATAATAGAAGAATGTCACCAAGTATAGGGTAAACTCGGCAGATACAAAAGTTATTCCAACAGTAATAATAAGCAATGGAATAACATAAGGATTTCACCAAGTATAGGGTACGCCACAGATACAGAGTTGGTATAGGGTATGCCACTTTTTACTGTGTTATTCCAATGTAATAATAGTGAATGGAATAATGTAAGTTCTCTTCAAGAAGAAAGAATAACACCCCTTACCGTAAAAAGAACCTCAATATAGAAGTAGGAAGTAGTTAGTATCACTCTTCTTCTTTCTATAATTTTCTCTCTATGCCTTTCTCTCTATAATTTCTCTCTCAGAGTTTCAATGAATTCGTAAAGAAAATAATGAAGGAATGAGCTTTATTTATAGGAAAATGGAATGCATAAGAACTAATCCATGAATCGGTCCAGATTGATTTACTTTAATCCGACGGTCCATATTTAAAGAAAAATCTTTAAATAAAATATAATATATTCTATTTATATAAAAACATTTTACTACGCAAAACACTATGCAATACTATGCAAAAACACTATACAAAACACTACGCAACACTATGCATAATAAAATATAATATATTCTATTTATAGAATAACTTTAATAAAGTATTCTATTTTATATAAAAGATGTTTCGCTTTTATTACGCTAATAATACTGAATAAAACAAAACGTCATTATCGCTATAATAATTCATATTATTAATCGAATAATAATGGAATCAAACCGAGTGACTTCTCACATAAGATCAATAATCAATACCGTGTGCTCATTATGCAACCACACGTATCGCATCGTACTTTTACTAAAGTAGTTCAACAAGAACCACTTCGTGAAAACTTCCGCCGTTATTTCAATAAAATATTTTTGTCGCTTTCTCAATCCAACAATAATTCTCATTGTGGGGTCCACCAATGATTGAGTCGTTGTATGCGAATATTCCTCGCTAAACCGAATATTCCCCACCAATCGAATATAATATAACCACTTGCATACTTTGCAAAATTTATAAATACTACCCACAACTATAATATTATCTCAAATTCATACCATAATATAAAAAATTATTTTGACAAAATTTAAATCTTTATTAATAAAATCTGGGGTCTCACAACAGGAATTGTTGGACATCGGTTTCATTCGTCCTAGTACATCTCCTCGGGGTGCTCCCTGCTTTATTCGTAAAGAAGAAAGACGGAGTATGCGACTTTCAGACGACTATCGTGAATCAATCATGTCACCATCAAGAATAGGTATCCTCTACCTCGTATTGATGACTTGTTTGACGACCGCTTGAGGGCACAATTCTTTTCAAAAATCGATCTTCGCTCGATATCATTAGTCAAGATTAGAAACCGAGGATATTCCAAAGACCGCCTTGTAACCTCAGATGGGCATTATGAATTCTTAGTCATGTCTTTCGGATCGACTAATGCTCCCGCGGCTTTCATGGATACGATGAACCGAAAGTATTCAAGGAATATTTGGATCATTGTTGTTGTTGTCTTTATTGATGACATCCTCATATATTCTAAAAGTCGTTGAAGATCATGAGCACCATTTGAAGTTCGGTACTCCAAAGGCTTCGTGAAAACAAACTATATGCCAAATTGAAGAAATGCGTAGTTCGCTCGAGGAAGTAGCATTTCTTGGGCACGTGGTGTCAAAACATGGAGTATCCGTGGACCCTGCCAAGATTGAAGCAATACAAAGTTGGGAGCAACCAAGTTTCCGGATCAAGTACGTAAGCTTCGGGTCTACCGGTTATTGAGATTCGTGGAAGGGTTTTCTCGAATCGCTACTCCATTAACTCGCCTAACTCGAAAGGATACAAAATTCGCTTGGAGCGAAGAATCGCGAGAAGAGTTTCCAAGAGCTTAAGAGGAGACTTATTTCAAGACTGTTTCTAACAATACCATCCGGGTTCGGATGGATTTGTTATCTACACGCCGATGCTTCTCGTGCAAAGGGTTAGGATGTGTTCTCACGCAACGTGGGAAAGTCATAGCCTACGCCTCACGATTAACTTAAAGAGTATGAGAGGAATTATCCTACTCATGATCTAGAGTTAGCAAAGCAGATGCTTTCACGCTTAAAGATACGGAGGCACTATCTATATGGGGAGAAAGTGGAGATATATTCGCACCATAAAAGCCTTAAATATTTCTTCACTCAAAAAGAACTCAACACGCGGCAATGACGCTGGCTCGAGCTATTGAAAGTCTACGACCACACTATTCAATACCATCCCGAAAAGCGAATGGTGGTAGACGCGTTGAGTAGAGAAGATAATATGCGGAATGAGTGCGATGATGTCAAGTATACGACAGAGCCAACTTTAATAGAAAAAGTTAAGGTCGCTTCAAGCCACCAATTCCGAAATGATGCAGTATGAAGAAGAAAGTACAAGAAAGAGCTATTCTAAGCGAGAATTGATGAAGAAGGAATACTCGAGTCCACTCTAGACTTTGTGTTCCCAACGACTGACGATTTGAAGTACAAGATTATGATGGAGGCACACAATACACCATTTGCAATCCATCCTCGAAGTACTAAATGTATCGTGATCTTGACATACATTTTGGTGGAACAATATGAAGAGAGATTGCAAAGTTTATCTCGATGTGTTTAACTTGCGCTAACGTGTAAAGGCGTGAGCATCTAGTACCTCTAAGGGTCCGTTGAACCACTTGAGATTCGAAATGGAAGTGGGAACACATTACCATGGATTTCGTTCACGGGTCTTCCTACGGTTTCTCAAGGCATCAATGCTATTTGGGTTATTATTGATAGATTAACCAAGTCCGCTCATTTCTTGCCGACACGGAGACTTATTCCTTGAACGCCTTTCTAGTATATACGTGAATGAGATTGTGAGGTTGCATGGCATGCCAAGATCCATAGTTTCGGATCGTGACCCAAGATTCACTTCAAGATTTTGGGTTAGCTTGCAAAAGCTATGGGCACGGATTTGCGATTTAGTTTCGCATACCATCCCCAAACCGGACGGATAATCGAGAGGACTATTCAAACTCTTGAAGATCTATTAAGACTCGTGTCCTAGACTTCAAGGGCGGTTGGGATAAGTATTTACCATTGGTGGAATTCTCCTACAATAACAAAGCTTATCGTGCAAGTATAGGTGTGGCTCCATTCGAAGCATTATATGGGACGAAAATGTCGCTCTCCAATATGTTGGGACGAGGTGGGTGAACAAGTTGGGACATTGTTGGGAAAGATCCAAAGTTGGACGATACAAACTACGACAAAAAAGATCCAAATGATTTAGACAACGATATGAAGTCGCTCTATGGAAGCGGAGCACAAGATCGACAAAAGAGTTATGCGGATCTTCATCGAAAGGACGTGGAATTTAGTATAGACTCAGGGGATCATTGTATTCATTGCGAGTTGCCAACCAAGTTATAGTAGTTCCATGACTTAATCGAGACGCCCCCAAAATTAGGTATACATCACCCATCTTGAGTCGCCACTTACATGGTATGTAATTTAAATACAACTTATTAACATAACTGCTGTGTATAATACGATATAAACCGTGAGTTTAAATACAAATATCGCTCTACTAGATATTATACAAACTCAAACAAAAAGTCCTCATTCATCAATTATTATCACACTATTTTACGTAATAAAGTGAGGACTACTAATGCTATCTTCAGACCATCACTGCTTTCCCGACTCGTCCCAAATTTATATTATCATTTCAAGAAGAATATTAATAAAGAAAAGAAAGAAAGGGTGAGCTCAACTAGCCCCAAGAAGAAATATTATGACTAAGATAATGCGTAATAAATTATCAATAGTCTTCAATAATGTTAAACCGATAAAATACAATAGATAAAACCAGTTTAATCGCAATGAATACGCAATCCATTAAAAGAGTCAAGTAGAAAATAAAGTCTACTATCTTTTAGGGTTTTAAAAGTTTTTCATCATCGTTATAGCCGAGACTCAAATTTTAATAAATATTCCACATCATCGAATCACCCCTCGCACTACGGCCAAGGATATTCTTTAAGATTACCAATACCACAATTATTCACGCATCACGCCAAGAATATTTGTGTATTCATTAATGGTCATGATCATGCCAACAATCGGCCCATCAATGCACTACTACCATCGAGGATTTTTATCACATCATTTGTAACATTACTACCATGATTACAATCAATAGTCTCTCGGTCATAATCATACCAAGTCCATCTACGCACTATGTGCCATGTATATGACTTTCAAAAAATATAAACATGAGGATGATGACAATGATATAAGAATTCAATAAAACAAGTTCAAGAATTATTTTATCCAGAATTATTAACGCCCAAATTATCAACACGACATCTGCTTTTTGTAGAGTAAAATTCAAGAATGATCAAGAATATTTTCATGAAAAGATATCGGATGAAACGCAAATATCAAGGATATTCCACTAATTTCATGGAGTATAGAAGTCAAAGTTTTAACCAACCTGGGTATAATAAAGAATGGAATAACAAAAGAAATCACCATGCACGCGATGATCAAGCACATGCAAAAGTTATTCCAATGTAATAATAAATAACGGAAACCTGTGTCGTGAAATTCACAATCATGTGATGTTCCAATGTAATAATAAAGATGGAACCAGATCCTGTAAAAACATGTGACAGATATTCCAATGTAATAATAAAAAGATTTTAACCAGTCCTGTAAAACACACGCATGTGATGTTCCAATGTAATAATAAAGATTTTAACCAGTCCTGTAAAACACATGCATGTGATGTTCCAATGTAATAATAAAGATTTTAACCAGTCCTGTAAAACACATGCATGTGATGTTCCAAATGTAATAATAGAAGAATGTCACCAAGTATAGGTAAAACCACTTATACAAAGTTATTCCAATGTAATAATAAGCAATGGAATAACAAATGCTTCTCTTCATGAATAAGAAAGAATAACACCCCTTACATTTGGTAGGAGATTGAATAATAAAGCAGCAGTAAGAATAAAATACTCTTCTTCTTTTCTTCTTATTCTCTATACTTTTCTCTCTATAGCTTGAATGAATTCGTGAAAAATAATGAAGCCCTAGGCCTCTATTTATAGAAGATTTCTAGCTTAAGACCGCCGGTGAAAAGGCAAGTGGCTCGACGATCGGTTCGACGCTCAGAATGTGAAACGAAAAGTGGTTCGATCACTCAGAATGTGAAACGACAAGTGGTTCGACGTCTCGTAAAGGTAATTACTATTAACGAAGGTAAATACTATCGACGAAGGTAAATACTATTCACAAGGGTAATTACTATCGACAAAGGAAGGTAATTACTATCGATTTAAGGTAAATACTATTCACAAGGGTAATTACTATCGACGAAGGTAATTACTATCGATTTAAGGGTAATACTATTCACACAAGGTAATTACTATCGACAAGGTAATTACTATCGACGAAGGTAAATACTATCGATGAAGAGACTCTTAGATGATGACATACGAGCCCCCATAAAATAATCAAACTTACCACAAATCATTTTTTTTTCATCAACACATATTTAATCTTTCAACAATTATTAATCATTTATAACTTGTCGCCTCAATTATTGATTTAATACTATAACATATTATATGTATGATAATCGTGACAATAATTGAATCAATAATATAAGAGATATGATGCAAAGAATTCATCAGAAGTAATAATCGAAAGCATACCGAAAGTGACTTCTCACGTAAAGATCAATAATCAATACCGCGGTGCTACTACGCAACCACGCCAGACATCGCATTTTTTACCACCGTAGTAGTTCAACAGCTTTTAATCAGTAACACCTCCGCCGTTATTTTTATAAAATATTTTTGTCGCTTTTTCAATCCGACAATAATTTTGTGGGGTCCACCAATGATTGAGCCATTGCATTTAATATTCCCTAACAAAAAGAATATTCCCCGACCAAACTAATATTTTATAACAACTTGCATACTTTGCAAAATTTATAAATATTACCCACAACTATAACATTATATCAAATTTATTCCATAATATTCAAAAATAATATTTATAGAAAAATTCATCTTTATTTATAAAAGTCGGGTCTTACAACCTCCCTTCTTATGAAATTTCGCCTCTAAATTAGGGTACGACTGGTATGTCAAGAGGTAAGGATACCTTGATTTCATTTCGATTCTAACTCCCAAGTCATTTCCTCAACATCGTGGTTCCTCCACAAAACTTTCGACTTGAGGTATAACCTCGAGCGTAGAATATGTTCCTTCTTATCCAAAATTTGAACAGAACCTCTTCATACGCCAAATCTTCCGCTATTTCGTCCGGTTCTAACTCAATAATATGGTTCGGTCTTTCACATATTTACGTAATATAGATATGTGAAAACGTTATGAACACGAGACATATTTCAGCAGAAAGCGTAGTCTATAGGCCACGCTCCTACCGATCGAGGATTAAAATGGACCGATGAATCGAGGATTAAGTTTTTCTCTCTTTCCAAATCTTGTAACTCCTTTCCATGGAGCAACTCTTAACAACACATGATCTCCTATATCGAATTCCACGCCCTTTCGACGAAGATCAAGATAACTCTTTTGTCGATTTTGTGAGGTTTTTATACGTTGTTTGATCGTTTCAATCTTTTTCCGTAGTCATACGCATCAACTCCGGTCCCAACAACGTTGCTTCACCCACCTCATCCCAAAGATATCGAGAACAACACTTTCTTCCATACAACGCTCGAATGGAGCCATGCCAATACTTGCTTGATAACCGTTGTTGTAGGAAAACTCCACCAATGGTAAGAACTTGTCCCAACTCCCTGAAATCAAGGACACGTAGTCTTAATAGATCTTCAAGAGTTTGAATAGTCCTCTCCGATCGTCCGTCCGTCTCGAGGATGATATGCCGAAGCTAAATCGTAAGTCTGCGCTCATAGCTTTTTGCAAACCAACCCAAAATCGTGAAGTGAATCTTCGGGTCTCGATCGTAAACTATGGATACCAAAGATACCATGCGCCTTTACAACTCGCTTATATACACATACGAGCAAGACGTTCAAGTGTATAAGTTTTCAGACGCAGAAGAAATGAGCAGACTTGGTCAATCTATCAACAATGACCCAAATCGCATCAACGCCGAGAAACCTTAGAAGACCCCAGAACTAAATCCATGGTAATGTGCTCCCACTTCCATTCGGAATTTCAAGTGGTTGCAATGGACCTTTTGGTACTTGATGCTCCGCTTTAACTCGCTGACAAGTTTAGACACCTTGAGATAAACAACGCTTATCTCTCTCTCTTCATATTGCTTCCACCAAAATGTATTTATTTAATATCATGATACATTTTCGCACTCCTGTGATGGATTGCAAATGGTGTGTTGTGCGCCCATCATGATATTATACTTTAAATCGTGGTCGTTAGAACACAAAGTCCGGAGTCGACTCAAGTATTCCTTCTTCATCGATTCTTGCTTCCCAAGATAAGACCTTCAGACTTTCTTCCTCATATACGATCACCTGTGTCCAGTAGCTCGAGCAGCCTTTTAACTTTATCAATTAAAGTTTGCTCTACTCAGATACTCGCTATCATCACACGCGCCCCTCGAGTCTTTAATTCTATCTCCATCCTTTGCAAGTCACACAAAATGGGCCTTCATACGACAATATCGCACTCAGATTTGCATATGATTTTCTACTCAACGCGCCGCCTACCACGCTCGCTTTTCCAGATGGTATCGATGGTACGATCATAATCTTTCAACATTTCAAGCCAACGTCGTTGTCGCATGTCGAGTTCCTTTTGAGTGAAGAAATATTTGAGGCTTTTTATGATCCGTGAAGATCTCCACTTTCTCCCCATACAAGTAATGCCTCCAAATTTTAAGCAGAAGATAAAAACCGCTAACTCTAGATCATGAGTAGGATAATTCCTCTCATATTCTTTGAGTTGTCGCGAGGCATAGCTATAACTTTTCCATGTCGCATAAGAACACATCCCAACCCTTTGCTTCAAGCATCATCGTCAGATGACAAATCCCTCCGAGCCGATGGTATTCACGTACAAAGTCAAATAAGTCTCCTCTCGAGTTCTTGAAAACTCTTCTCACATTCTTCGCTTCCAACCGAACTTCAGATCTTTCCGAGTCACCGAAGTCAATGGAATAGCGATTCGAGAAAATCCTTCCACGAATCTCCGATAATAACCAAATTTAAACCGAGAAAGCTACGATTTCTTTGGCCATCGATTTAGGTTGTTCCCACTTTGAATAGCTTCAATCTTTGCTGGTCAACAGATATTCCACGACTTGATACCACGTGCCCAAGGAATGCTACTTCTTCAAGCCGTAACTCGCATTTCTTCAACTCGCATAAAGCTTATATTCACGAAGCTTTTGGAGTGTCACCTCAAGTGTTGTTTTCATGATCTTCACGGCTTTTGGAATAAATAAGGATGTTATCAATAAAGACGCACCACAAAGTGATCTAAATATTCCTTGAATACTTGGCTCATCATATCCATGAAGGCAAGAGGAGCATTAGTCAATCCAAAGGATACGACTAGGAATTCATAATGCCCGCATCGAAGTTCAAAGCCGCCTTTCGAATGTCACGGTTCTAATCTTCAATTGGTGATATCCTAACTAAGATCAATCTTTGAAAAGAATTTGCCTTGTAACCGGGTCAAACAGTCATCAATACGTGGCAATGGATACCTATTTTGATGGTGACATGATTCAACTCCCGATAATCAATACAAAGTCGATACTCCCATCTTTCTTCTTCACTTAATGTAACAGAGCACCCCAAGGAGAAGTACTAGGACTTAATAAAGCCAATGTCTAACAATTCCTCAGCATTGGGTCTTTAACTCTCAAGTTCAATAGAGCTATTCGACATGGGCTTTGAAATAGGTTTGTACGTGTTCAAGGTCGATACAAAATTCAATTTCACGCCCGGGGTAGGCCAGAAGTTCTTCGGGAATACGTCAGAAATTTATTAACAATAGAATATCGCTTAAAACCGATTTATTTTTATTTAAATCGTGATACGAGCTAAGAAAGCTTCGACATCCGCTTTTCAATAAACTAATAGCTTTATGGCTTGAGATGACCGTGATTGATTTTAATGGTTTGGTCGTTTGAATTCGCATAATAGGTTGATTAGGAATATGAAAGCTAACAACCTTATTTAAAACAATCAATTTTTGCATGATAAGTAGTTAACCAATCAATCCCTGTAATCACGCCAAATGCAAGTATTTTTAATGAAATAAGATCGATGTGTAATGTGAGGGTACCGATTTGAACCAAACAAGACTTATAAAAAAGTGGATGTAATGAAGGTTTCTCCCAACGGAGTTTCCACAGATAAGTCAAAGTCTAATTTCTCCTGAGTCAAATTTAATCGATGAGCGCAAGTAGAGAAATAAAAGAATGGGTAGAACCCCAGATCAAATAAAGTATAGACTTCATTAGAGTTTATGATAAGCTTACCCGTGATGACCTCATTCGGATTCTCGCTCTTTGGGAGGTCACAACAAACGCTCTCCTCAGACTAACGGCTTTTGAATTTTCCGGGACGGCCTTTGGTGCTTCCATCCTAGCTGAATTTGGTTTTCTAGAACGACAAAATCGAGCTAAGTTGACCTTTCTTCCACAATTATAACACGCTTTGACTAAGCATGACGCAGCTTTGATCGATGTGTCCTCTCCTCCGCATTTGAAGCATACGATAGTGGTCTTTCTCCTTCCTTAACAACGGGTGCCGGCGACGACATCTTTCCATCATTGTTGAATCTCCTTTTCTTGAAATGTCCATTCTATTGTTTTGGCCCCGATTACCACCAAGTGGTTACCATATCTCGCCCGTTGATTCCTCCACGCTTGTTGTCACCGCTCGATGACTATTCTCGCCGGTATTATAATTTTGCTTACCGCTTCTTTTAGTCAGGTTGACTCATTATCGCGCTTCCACTAATCGAGCCCTATTTACAACATCCGAATACAAACACGCTTTATGAGAAATAAGATGTCGACGATTCCCGCTTCAAACCTCTTAAAACATTCGCCATTCTCTCTTCATTATCCACCAAGTGGGACGAAACCGTGATAACTCCGCAAATTTTTGCTCTCGTATCATATTATTACTGGCCATATTGTTTTGTTCCAACTTGATAAACTCCACCTCCTTCATGTGGCGTAATACTTTCGTGAAAGTATTTGTCGCTGAATGTACCCCGAACTTCTCCCAAGATATCTTCAAGACAAAGAAGTCGAGTACGCTTTTACCGATTCCCACCAAGAATCCGCCCCGCAAGAACATAAAGGCAAGAAAGGGAACCTTTGCTTCCTTCTGAGCATCCCAAGACATCAAATATCTTGGTAATCTGCTTTATCCATGCTTCCGCCGTAAGTGGTTTTTGCTCTCCCTTAAACTCCGGTGGTCCCAGCCTCCTTAAATTGTTTAATGGTGATCACCCGAGAGTTTTCCGTGTTTCCACCCACGCTTTTGGATGTGAGTCGCCTCATCATTGTCAGATAAATCAGATAAAGCCTCCAACATTTGATCATTCATCATTTGGTCAGTGTTGTTGTTTGCATGAGGATTGTCGCCTTCCCGATGCACATTATCCTCGATTATCGATATGGTGAATCAACGATCGTCAAGGCCCATTGCTATTCTCAACATTCTCGATGTCATTTTCAGACATCGCCACAAAACAAAAGGTTAATTGACATGTAACAAATTATCCCTATCTTCCCGACCAACCAATAAAATAAAGACATAAACTTAGTAGGTCATACTAACAAGGTATTCCCTGCCTCTCCTCCTAGTACTATTCTCACATCTTAGCTGTGGATCATATCCCTAAGCTCGATACCAACCGTGACGCCCCAAAATTAGGTATACATCACCCATCTTGGGTCGCCACTTACATGGTATGTAATTTAAATACAACTTATTAACATAATCTGTGTGGTATAATACGACATAAATCGTGAGTTTAAATACAAATATCGCTCTACTAGATATTATACAAACTCAAAAAAAAGTCCTCATTACAATTATTATCACACTATTTTACGTAATAGTGAGGACTACTAATGCTATCTTCGTGACCATCACTGCTTTCCGACTCGTCCCAATTTATATTATCATTTCCTCAAGAGAAATGTTGAAAGAAAGGGTGAGCTCAACTAGCCCAAGAAGAAATATTATGACTAAGATAATGCGTAATAAATTATCAATAGTCTTCAACAATGTTAAACCGATAAAATACAATAGATAAACCAGCTTTAATCAGCAATGAATACGCAATCCATTAAAAGAGTCAAGTAGAAAATAAAGTCTACTATCTTTTAGGGTTTAAAAGGTTTTTCATCATCGTTATAGCCGAGACTCGCTTTTAATAAATATTCCACATCATCGAATCACCCCCGCACTACTACGCCAAGGATATTCTTTAAGATCACGCACCACAATTATTCATGCACCACGTGCCAAGAATATTTGTGTATTCATTAATGGTCATGATCATGCCAACAACTCGCCCATCAATGCACTACTACCATCGAGGATTTTTATCACATCATTTGTAACATTACTGGCCATGATTACAATCGAATAGTCTCTCGTCATAATCATACCAAGTCCATCTATGCACTACAAAAGCCATGTGTATGACTTTCAAATAATATAAACATGAGGATGATGACAATGATATAAGAATTCAATAAAACAAGTTCAAGAATTATTTTATCCAGAATTATTAACGCCCAAATTATCAACACGATACATGCTTTTGTAGAGAGTAAAATTCAAGAATGATCGTAAGAATATTTTCATGAAAAGATATGGATGAAACGCAAATATCAAGGATATTCCACTAATTTCATGGAGTATAAGTCAAAGTTTTAACCAACCGGGTATAATAAAGAATGGAATAACAAAAGAAATCACCACGCACGCGATAGATCAAGATGCAAAGTTATTCCAATGTAATAATAAATAACGGAACTGTGTCGTGAGAATTCACACCGCATGTGATGTTCCAATGTAATAATAAAGATGGAACTGCATCCCGTGTAAAACACATGCATAGGATGTTCCAAATGTAATAATAATAAAGACGGAACCAAGGTGTAAAACACATGCATGTGATGTTCCAACAGTAATAATAAAGATTTTAACCAGTCCTGTAAAACACATGCATGTGATGTTCCAATGTAATAATAAAGATTTTAACCAGTCCGTGTAAAACACACGCATGTGATGTTCCAAATGTAATAATAGAAGAATGTCACCAAGTATAGGTAAACCACAGATACAAAGTTATTCCAATGTAATAATAAGCAATGGAATAACAAAGCTTCTTCATGAATAAGAAAGAATAATAACCCTTACATTTGGTAGAGATTGAATATCGCAAAGAAGCAGTAGAATAAAATACTCTTCTTCTTTCTCTTATTCTCTCTATACTTTCTCTCTATAGCTTGAATGAATTCGTGAAAATAATGAAGCCCTCAGCCTCTATTTATAGAAGATTTCTAGCTTAAGACCGCCGTGTGAAAAGGCAAGTGGCTCGACGAATCGTTTCGACGCCTGTAATTTGAAACGACAAGTGGTTCGACGCTCAGAATGTGAAACGACAAGTGGGTTCGACGCTCGGTAAAGGTAATTACTATTAACGAAGGTAAATACTATCGACGTAAGGTAAATACTATTCACAAGGGTAATTACTATCGACGAAGGTAATTACTATCGACGAAGGTAAATACTATTCACAAGGGTAATTACTATCGACGAAGGTAATTACTATCGATAAGGTAATTACTATCGATTTAAGGTAAATACTATTCACAAGGGTAATTACTATCGACGAAGGTAATTACTATCGATTTAAGGTAAATACTATCGACGAAGAGACTCTTAGATGATTATATATATGAGCCCCCATAAAATAATCAAACTTACCACAAATCATTTTTTTTCATCAACACATATTTAATCTTTCAACAATTATTAATCATTTATAACTTGTCGCCTCAATTATTGATTTAATACTATAACATATTATATGTATGATATCGTGACAATAATGAATCAATAATATAAGAGATATGATGCAAAGAATTATCAGAGTAATAATTCGAGCATACCGAGTGACTTTCACGTAAAGATCAATAATCAATACCGCAGTGCTACTACGCAACCACGCCAGACATCGCATTTTTTACCACCGGTAGTTCAACAGCTTTTAATTCAGAACACCTCCGCCAAGTTATTTTTATAAAATATTTTTGTCTTTTTTCAATCCGATAATAATTTCGCTGTGGGGTCCACCAATGATTGAGCCATTGTATTTAATATTCCCTAACAAAAAGAATATTCCCCACCAAACTAATATTTTATAACAACTCGCATACTTTTGCAAAATTTATAAATATTACCCACAACTATAACATTATATCAAATTTATTCCATAATATTCAAAATAATATTTATAGAAAAATTCATCTTTATTTATAAAAGTTGGGGTCTTACATTCGTATTTACCACAATGACCATGTGTGGGCCCCATAACGGAAAGCGATTGGATGAAGAAAACGACAAATATAAGTTGCTTTTTAAATAATCAAAGATAGTTGTTATCGTTAATATCATTGAATACCCGGTGGTTAAAACACACTAATACGTGTTGTTGAACAAGAAGACACCTGCGATCGCACACAATTATTGATTCTTACGTAAGAAGGCACTACTCAATAATGGTTACAGTAATTATCGCTCAAAGATTTTATCGAGTTAATAATTGTCTGCGTTGATATTTTATATTGTCGTTGTTTCAATAATTGTCATTACACAAGATTTTTCATTATCGAAGCAATAATTCATATTATCTGAATAATATTATTAGATAACATTATTGGCAATGTCTAGAAAGTTTCGCATCAAGGAGAGGTTTGGTCACCTAATCAAGGCCAATAGAAGAAATTCTTATCGAAAGCCCCCTTTTCCAAGGCGCCGGTTGTCAATATTGTGATTTCGTAATATTATTTGTGAATAATTAATTATTGATTTATATGATGAGGAAAATATTGATTTTATGTGGATATAGATGGAGAAAATTTTTAAAATGACAATTGTTGAAAATTAATATTTTATCTTTTTACGATAAAATAATTCATTTAAATATATTATTTTAATAATATATTAATCTGTGATATTTTTACAACGAATGTGGGATATATGAGTATACGAGGAGGAAGAGTATTTTTGTTGCAATAAATGTTTAAAACATGTTAAACATGTAAATTGGACCCCATTTATCGATCGAAATTTGATTATACCGTAAAATCGCTTCTGCTTATGGATTTGAGGTAAATTTCTATTTGGAATTTGGAAAAACTTTCTTCTCAAAGTTGTAGAGAATTGAAATTCCTATAAAAACTTGCGAGATTCGAATTTTCCGATGAAAGGACTATTTATTATGAATTATTGAAGTTCAAGTCTCAAATAATTGATTTTTGGGAGTTTAAAATATTTTTGTAAGAAAAACGTTTTTTGTTGTAATTGAGTGGCTCACATGTGTTATAAATGATCTGAAATCAGATTTCTAAGGTGGGCTTGATTATTTTAAGAAATATTATTATTTTATTAAATTTTCGCTTTTGTGTTCTAAGCATTTTCCTATAAATAGGGTCTTTAGGTTAGAATTGAAAATCACACCGTAAACTCAAGTTTTCTCTCTATATTATCGAAGTTTATTCTTGTGAGTATTTTGAGTATACTTTGAGTATTGCTAGGCGGTGCAAGTTCCTTCAAAGACTATAAATCTTAGATTCTAGCTTTGTAAGATCGATCTTCGAGGTAAGTGGATATTATTTTATTTTGTAATGATATTATTTCTTCAATATCATTATCTTTGAAATGTCGATCTCAAGTTTTTATCAAATTTGGAACTTTTTCATGCTCGGGGTTACTATTCATGGGTTACTATTCATGAGTTACTATTCACGAGTTACTATTCATGAGTTATTATTCACGTAGTTACTATTCACGAGTACTATTCATGAAGCGTGAAGATGTTTTTGTGGAATTTCTATCTTTTGGTGTTTGAGTTACTATTCACGTATACGGCATGACTATTCACGATACTGATGACTATTCATCGAAAAATAAAATTTCTTCTTTTCGTCTAAAACATCTATTCGGATACTAATTTCGATCAGATCCATGTTTTGATCATTCTTGAATTTTACACCACTATGATTATTTTTGAGGTATTTTTGGACGTGGATAAAACCAAGTATTTAATCCTTAATCCTTAATCCTTGTCATTTTGTTTCATCGGATTCGCTTCTTTAAAAAAAAATATTTTTCATCATCCTCGGTCTTAAATGATGATATTATGGAATATCTTTGGCCCCAGTAGTGCAAAGATGAATGATTTCTTAAGAATATCTTTATTCAGTAGCAGCAAAGATGAATGATTTCTGAAGAATGTCTTTGGCCCGTGAGTGCAAAGATGAACAGTGTTTAAATGAACATGACTAATCGATGAATATCTTTGCCTCAGTAGTGCAAAGATGAATATTTGATTCAGATGTATATCGATTGATGTTACGGGGATAAAAGATAGACTATGAACTTTTAAATTCATACATAGAAGATAGTAGTTTGCATTCTCTACTTAACTCTTCTAATGAATTATTATTTCATTGCGAATATTGATTTAAAATTTGTTGTCTATCAGTATTCTATTATATTTTTCCTGTTGAAGACTAACGATAATTTGTTGTCTATTATCTTAGTCATAATATTCTTCTTCGAGCTAGTTGAGCTCACCCTTTTCCTTTTTGTTCCATTTTTCTCGTGGAGGCGAGAATATAGCGAGATGCAGTCTGGGTATGGAATGAAGGTTTTAGAAAGGATTGTTTAGTAGTCCTCACCATTTTGTAAAATAATGTATCAATAAATGTGATGAGGATTTAATTGAGTATAGATATTGTCTAGAAGATAATATTTGTATTCAAACTCACAGCTTTATTGTTGTAATAATAAAGTTGTAGTTGTTTCGCACTATGTATTTGACAACTCGTAATAGGTGATGTATACCTATTTTGGGGGGCGTCACAATATTCGTTTGGTCGTGGAATATTCGTGATCGTCGGGGAATATTCGTACGACGCTAGCAGCCCATGTGTGGGCCCCATGTGAGGCGATTGGATGAAGAAATCGACAAATATAAGTTGTTTAAAAATAACATCGTAGTTATTACTGAATTAATACCGTTAAAATACTTTGGTTAAAACACAAGAAGATATTACCAGTATTGCACCAATTATTGATTCTTACGTAAGAAGGCACTACTCAATAATGGTTACATGAATTCTTGATCAAGATTTTATTTTATTGATTTAATAATTCATTGCGTTGATATTTTATATTACCGTTGTTTCAATAATTGTCATTACACAAGATTTTTCATTATCGAAGCAATAATTCATATTATCTCGAATAATATTATTAGATAACATTATTGGCAATGTCTAGAAAGTTTACATCAAGGAGAGGTTTGGTCACCTAATTCAAGGTGGCGCCAAGAAGGAGAAATTCTTATTGGAATGCCCCTTCTCTTCCAGGAGGCGCCTGGTCACAATATATTGTGATTCGTAATATTATTTGTGAATAATTAATTATTGATTCATATGATAAGAAAAATATTGATTTTATGTGGATATAGATGGAGAAAATTTTAATGTGACAATTGTTGAAAATTAAAATTTTATCTTTTCCCGATAAAATAATTCATTTAAATATATTATTATATTTTAATAATATAATAATGGTGGTATTTTTACAACGAATGTGGGATATATGAGATATCTGAGGAGGAAGAGTATTTTGTTGCAATAAATGTTTAAAACATGTTAAACATGTCATTGGACCCCATTTATTGATTTGAAATTTGATTATAACTTCAAAAAAAATCATTGGTTGTGGATTTTTTTATCAATTTTTGTTTGGAATTTGGAAAAACTTTCTTCGCAAAGTTGTAGAGAATTGAATTTCCTATAAAAAGACACGAGATTGAATTTTCGGCAAAAGGGCTATTTATTATGAATTATTGAGCTCTCAAGTCTCAAATAATTGATTTTTGGAAGTTTAAAATATTTAAAATTAGAAAAACGTTTTTTTGTTGTTAGTCTTGTGTAGTAAAGTGGTTGGTGGGTGATGTTGGGCAAATAAAGTGTGCGTTGGAAAAATATATATATATATATATTATTAATTTATTAAATTTTCGCTTTTTTGTTTCTCAAGCAATTTCCTATAAATAGGGTGCTTAAGTTAGAATTGAAAATCACATTTAAATCAAGTTTTTCTCTCTATATTATCGAGCGTATTCTTGTGAGTATTTTGAGTATACTTTGAGTATTGCTATACTGGCAAGTTCAAGTCATAAAGATATATCCTGTTTCAACTAAGTCTCGATCTTTCGAGGTAAAGAAATATTATTTTTTTAATGATATTATTTATTCTAATATCATGATGTCAAGTATTGATCTAAACTTTTTAATCAAATTTGGAACTTTTTAGTGTGGGGTTACTTATTCACGTATACGACCTAATTATTCACGATACTCTGATATTTATTCACGAATTTACATTTATTCATCGAAAAATGAAAATTTTCCTTTTCGTCCAAAAGATCTATTGTGGATACTAGCTTTGATTGTATCCATGTTTTGATCATTCTTGAATTTTACACCACTATGATTATTTTTGAGGTATTTTTGGACATGGATAAAACAAAGTATCTAATCCTTAATCCTTAATCCTTGTCATTTTGTTTCATGGATTCGTTTCTTTAAAAATATTTTTCATCATCCTAAGTCTTAAATGATGATATTATTGAATATCTTGGGCTGTAGTAGTAAAAGATGAATGATTTTCGAAGAATATCTTTGGCCGTAGTGCAAAGATGAACAGTGTGTTTAGATGAACATGATTAATCGATGAATATCTTTGGCTGTAAGCAAAGATGAATATTTGATTCCGATATATATATGGTTGATGTTACAGGGGATAAAAGATAGACGATGAACTTTTAAATTCATATATAGAAGATAGTAGTTTGCATTCTCTACTTAACTTTTCTAATGAATTATTATTTCACCGCGTAATATTGATTTAAAATTTGTTGTCTATTGTATTCTATTAGATTTTTTCCTCATTGAAGACTAACGATAATTTGTTGTATATTATCTTAGTCATAATATTTTTCTTGGGCTAGTTGAGCTCACCCTTTTCCTTTTTGTTCCATTTTTCTTCTCAAGAGGCGAGAATATAAGCGAAGATTTAGTCTGGGTATGGAATGAAAGTTCTAGAGAGTTGTTTACTAGTCCTCACCATTTTGTAAATAATGTATCAATAAATGTGATGAGGATTTATCTCGAGTATAGATATTGTCTAGTAAGATAATATTTGTATACAAACTCACGCTTTTTTTGTTGTAATAATAAAGTTGTAGTTGTTTTTCGTACTCATGTATTGACAACTCGTAATTGGTGATGTATACCTATTTTGGGGGTCGCCACATCGGACATCGACGAGATCAATGGAGAGATCATGAAAATATACTCAAGGCTATGAAGCTTTGTCAAGTCGTGGTAATGAAAAACCGATATCGCCCAAGGTGGACCTTATACCGCTTTCGACTCTTCGTATATGGATAATGTCTGAAGTGAATACTCTTGTTTTCTCTGGAGTTGTTTAAGAATATTCGTGAAAATTTCTATCTTTTTGAGAATTGCTTTTTAAGAACTTTATCAGAATAAATTTTTTTAATTTTATGTAATTGTTTAATATTATGGTTGGATGGATGAACGAATCTTCAAATTTCTTTATCGTGGCTTCTGTCTAATACTTTTCTTGTCAATAATTCAGCATCAATGAACTTGAATGAACTTAACTTAGGCCATGAATCAGATAAGGTATATAAATGTTAAGAAATGAAATGAATTGAATTAAATGAACTGAACTGAATGAACCGAACTCAACACTTGAACAAAATAAAGTGATGTATACTTATCGTTTCCGAAGTGTGAAGCAGGTCATGTATAAGGTGAATTCGGCTGATTCTTCTTGCACCATCAAGATCTTGTTCACCACTCGAGGTAGAACAAGTATATAAGGACACACCTGACAAAAAGGCTGCCATCGAATGGCCAGCGAGTCCGACCATACCTCCTTACACCGTTGAGGACCATGGAATTTGTTCACCACTCGCGGTAAGACAAATTCATAAGGACACACCTGACAAAAAGGCTGCCATCGAATGGCCAGCGAGTCCGACCATACCTCCTTAAACCATTGAGGACCATGGAATTTGCTCACCACTCGCGGTAAGACAAATTCATAAGGACACACCTGACAAAAAGGCTGCCATCAAATGGCCAGCGAGTTCGACCATACCTCCTTACACCATTGAGGACCATGGAATTTGCTTACCACTCGTGGTAAGACAAATTCATAAGGACACACCTGACAAAAAGGCTGCCATCGAATGGCTAGCGAGTCCGACCATACCTCCTTACACCATTGAGGACCATGGAATTTGCTTACCACTCATGCAGAAGATAAATTCATAAGGACACACCGACAAAAAAGGTCGCCATCGAATGGCCAGTGAGTCCGACCATACCTCCTTACACCATTGTGAACTTAGGACAAATAGGAAGAAGATCAGCCATGAAAAAGTGAATCTTTTATTGATGGTGAACAATCATGTGCATGACTTCCTAAGAAACCGACTCGATCTCTATTGAAAGTATTTCCGAAGCCTGCCAGTATGCCAAGTGTTTTTGATCTCGGATCCGTTCAATGCTTTTAACCGATAAGTCCTTGGCTTTGGTACTTCGATCACCTCATACGGTCCTTCCTAGTTCGGCATCAGCTTTCCCATGTTCTGAGGCGTAGATGCTTCAACTTCTCTGAGGATGAAGTCCCCCACTTCAAATCTACGAAGCTTAACCCCCTTGTTGTAGTGTTTGGCAACTCTCCGCTGGTAGGCTGCTAACTTAATCAAAGCCACCTCTCTGACTTCTTCCAACAGATCCAAGTTGGCCTTCAGTCCTTCTTCGTTGTAGATCTCTTTGAATTGACTGACCCGAAGACTTGGAGATCCAATCTCGACTGGGACTAAGGCATCAGTACATTAGGCCAATCTGAAAGGTGAATCCCCTGTGGTAATCCTCGGTGTGGTCCGATAAGCCCATAACACGCTGAGCAACTCCTCTGGCCATCTTCCTTTAGCTTTATCCAGTCTGCGCTTGATCCTGTTCAGCAGCGTTCTGTTTGTCAATTCAATTTGCCCATTTGACTGTGGATGAGCCACCGAAGTCTTCCTGTGCTGAACTCCCAGCTCTTTCAGAATCCTTTAAATTTTGATCCCACAAACTGGCGTCCGTTGTCCGATATCACCACTTTAGGAATTCCAAAACGAAACACTACGGACTCCTTCATGAACTTCAAACACTCTTGCTCCGTTATCAACCGAAGTGGTTTCGCCTCTACCCATTTGGTCATATAATCGATAGCCACTATGACGAAACTGACCTGACCTTTCGCTTTTGGCAACGGACCCAGTATATCTACCCCCCAAGACAGCAAAGGGTATAGGAGATAAGATCGAGTATAGCTCTTCTGGTGGCTGATGTGGGATCGGACTTTTGAGCTGACACTTCTCGCATCTCTTAACATATTCCCTAGCTTCTCTGAAGATCGTAGGCCAGTAGTACCCATGCCGAATTACTTTGTAGGCTAATGACTTAGTAGCCATATGATCGCCGCAGATGCCTTCGTGAACTTCCCGAAGAGCATATTCAGCTTCGGTCAGGACCAAACACTTTAGCAATGGTGACGAAAATGCCCTTCGATATAGATCCCCATCAATAAGAACGAAGTTGACACTCTTGTACTTGATCTTCTTTGCCAGCATCTGATCCGAAGGAAGGACGTCATCTGCCAGATATTCAATGTAAGGAGCCATCCAACAGTTAGATCGTTCGATACACATCACCGCTTCATGTTGGATACTCTACCGCCGTGAAAACCTCCAGATAAATGACTCCATTGAAAACAACAAAGATCCGCGGTGGCGGTTTTGACAATGCGATCAGAATGGAATAATCTCCGATAAGCGCTGACGACCAACCGAGAGTCATCAGTAAATGATCAACTTCGAACTTCTAGACTCTTCACCACGGACTCGCCAAGATCGCTTCATACTCGGCCTCGTTGTTTGTTGCTCGAACCCAAATCGGATGGCTCTGCAGACTGAATCCTCCGGGCTTGTCAAAATGATCCTCGCTCCATCGACATCCGCATGAGTAGAAGACCCATCTCATACATACAGCGCCTATGCATTCGATCGATCAGGTCAAGAACTCAGAATGACTCGACGGACGTCTCGACTTTTTGGATTTCAATATCTCGCGGTGAACGAACACTCCACCATAAAATCGGCCAAGGCTTGACCTTTGATAGCAGTTCGGGGATGATATTCAATAAAAAATTGGGATAATTCCATTGTCCACGCTACTAATCTCCCCGAAACCTCTGGTTTGCTCATCACCTTCTTCAATGGTTGATCCGTGTAGACGACCAGGAGCTGACCTTGAAAATATTGTCGAAGCTTCCGACTAGCAATTATTAAAGCAAAGGCAAATTTTTCAATATTTGGGTACTTGGTTTCAGCATCCCTTAGGACATGGCTGACATAATAAACTGGATGCTGCTTCCCCCTGCTTCCCGAACCAAAACAGCTCCCACTGCCAACGAACTAGCTGCCAGATATAAATACAAGGTCTTAGATAGAGCAGACTTCATCAATAAAGAAGCCGAAGACAAATAGGTCTTTATGCCTCGAAAGGCGTCTTCACACTCCGAAGTCCACTGGAATATCTTTGCATTCTTTGGTCTCTTCAGTGTATCGAAGAATGACAAGCATCTTTATGCAGATTTGGACATGAATCTCCTCAAAGCTACAATCCTACCAGTCAGACGTTGAATGTCTTTGAACGACTGAGGAGTCTTCATGTCGAGAATAGACTGGATCTTCTCCAGATTGGCCTCAATACCCCTCTAACTGACCAGATAACCCAGAAACTTCCCTGCACCGAGCCCGAAGGTGTATTTTGTCGGATTGAGCCTCAACTTGTGATGTCGGATAGTCTGAAAGAACTCCTCTAGATCATCCAAGTGCTTCTGAACATGCATGCTCTTCACGATCATATCATCCACGTACACTTCCATGTTCCTCCCCAGCTGCCTCTCGAAGATGAAGTTCATCATTCTCTGGTAAGTGGCACCAGTATTTATTAGGCCAAAGGTCATCTTCTTATATGCATAAACCGAATGGTGTGTAATGAATGCTATCTTCGGAATGTCCTCCTTGCACATAGAAATTTGATGATAACCTGAAAAAGCATCCATAAAGCTTAGTAGTGCATACCCCGAAGTGGCATCGATGAGCTGATCGATATGGGGCAGAGGATAGAAGTCCTTCGGACAAGCTTTGTTCAGGTCGGTATAGTCGATGCAAACACGCCATTTCCCGTTCTGCTTCTGCACTAAAACTACATTAGCATCCACTGCGGGTAGTCGATCTCAAAGATGAAGTCAGCAGCTATCAGCTTAGCTGTAAGACCCCAACTTATTATTAATGAAATTTAATTTTCTCTATTTATTATTTTGAAATAGTAAGGGTTGATTTGATTAATGTGGATAGTTATGGGTAAAATACGCAATATTTCAAAATAAGCAAGTGGTTATAAAATATTCATTGTTTGTTTGGGAATATTCGTTTGGTCGTGGAATATTCTTCTTTGTCGGGGAATATTAAATGCACGACCTACATATCTTTTTGTGGGCCCCATAAAGAAAAGCGATTGGATGAAGAAAACGACAAATATAAGTTGTTTAAAAAAATACAGTAGTAGTTATTACTAATTATCTTGTTAAAATACTCTATTGGTTAAAACACAAGAAGATTATGCAGTATTGCACCAATTATTGATTCTTACGTAAGAAGGCACTACTCAATAATGGTTATAGTAATCATCGCTCAAAGATTTTATTGATTTAATAATTCTTTGCGTTGATATTTTATATTGATGTTGTTTCAATAATTGTCATTACACAAGATTTTTCATTATCGAAGCAATAATTCATATTATCCGAATAATATTATTAGATAACATTATTGGCAATGTCTAGAAAGTTCATCTAAGGAGAGGTTTGGTCACCTAATCATGCGCCAAGAAGTGGAAAATTCTTATTGGAAAGCCCCTCTTTCTTGGGAACCGTCAGTCATCAATATTGTGATTCTCGTAATATTATTTGTGAATAATTAATTATTGATTCATATGATGAGAAAAATATTGATTTTATGTGGATATAGATGGAGAAAATTTTTAATGTGACAATTGTTGAAAATTGAAATTTTATCTTTTTCGATAAAATAATTCATTTAAATATATTATTATATTTTAATAATATAATAATGGTGATATTTTTACAACGAATGTGGGATATATGAGTATACGAGAAGGAAGAGTATATTTTGTTGCAATAAATGTTTAAAACATGTTAAACATGTAATGTGGACCCCATTTATTGATCGAAATTTGATTATACCGTAAAATCGTCTGCGTTTGTTTTTGGCCAATTTTGATTGGAATTTGGAAAAATTTTCTTCGCAAAGTTGTAGAGAATTGAATTTCCTATAACAAGTCACGAAGTTTCAATTTTCTAACAAAAGGGCTATTTATTGTGAGTTATTGAAGTTCTGAGTTCAAATAATTGATTTTGGAAGTTTTAATTGTTTAAAATAACAAAACGTTTTTGTGGTTGGTTGGTAGGCACATGTGTTGAAAAATATGTTGAAATCAGAATTTCCAAGTTTCATGTATGATTTATATAAATTTATTAATATTTTATTAAATTTTACGCTTTGGTGTTCTAAGCAATTTCCTATAAATAGGGTCTTAGGTTAGAATTGAAAATCACATTTAAATCAAGTTTTCTCTCTATATTATCGAGTTTATTCTTGTGAGTATTTTGAGTATACTTTGAGTATTGCTATACTCGGTGGCAAGTTCAAGTCATATTTATATATCCTGTTTAAATTTAGAAGTATTGATCTTTCGAGGTAAAGGATATTATTTTTTTAATGATATTATTTATTCTAATATCATGATGTCAAGTATTGATCTAAACTTTTTAATCAAATTTGGAACTTTTAGTGCTGTGGGAGTTACTTATTCACGATATACGATTAATTATTCACGATATCTGATTATTCACTTATCATTCGACATTATTCAATTGAAAAATGAAAATTTTCCTTTTCGTCCAAAATATCTATTCGGATACTAGCTTTGATTATTTCCATGTTTTGATCATTCTTGAATTTTACACCACTATGATTATTTTTGAGGTATTTTGGACATGGATAAAACAAAGTACTTAATCCTTAATCCTTAATCCTTGTCATTTTGTTTTATGGATTCGTTTCTTTAAAAATATTTTTCATCATCTTCTGGTCTTAAATGATGATATTATTGAATATCTTTGGCCAGTAGTGCAAAAGATGAATGATTTCGATGAATATCTTTGGCCAGTAGTGCAAAAGATGAGCAGTGTTTAGAGATGAACATGATTAATGATGAATATCTTTGGCTCAGTAGGTGCAAAAGATGTATATTTGATTCTAGATATATATTGATTGATGTTACGTGGGGATAAAATATCGACGATGAACTTTTAAATTCATATATAGAAGATAGTAGTTTGCATTCTCTACTTAACTCTTCTAATGAATTATTATTTCTACATGTAATATTGATTTAAAACTTGTTGCCTCTCATTGTATTCTATTAGATTTTTCCTTGTTGAAGACTAATGATAATTTGTTGTATATTATCTTAGTCATAATATTCTTTACTAGGCTAGTTGAGCTCACCCTTTTCCTTTTTGTTCCATTTTTCTTCTCTCGGAGGCGTAAATATAGTGAAAGATGCAGCCTGGGTATGGAATGAAAGTTCTAAAGAGAGTTGTTTAGTAGTCCTCACCATTTTTGTAAAATAATGTATCAATAAATGTGATGAGGATTTATTTGAGTATAGATATTGTCTGTAAGATAATATTTGTATTCAAACTCACAGCTTTTCTTGTTGTAATAATAAAGTTGTAGTTGTTTTCGCATCACGTACAACAACTCAGAATGGGTGATGTATACCTATTTTGGGGGCGCCACGGTTGGTATCGAGCTTAGGGATATGATCTCCATGAGATCGGGAATAGAACTAGGAGGGAAAGGCAGAGTAAATTCTTCGCTAAAGGTGTCCTACCTAAGCTTATTTGTTAGTTGGTCAATATATAGGGATATTATGTGATATATTGATTTCCTTAATTAACCCTTGTTTTATGGTGATATTTGAGAATGTCGAATCGAGAATATTAACAATGGAAATGAGACCGTGGAGACGCCTCAGTACTCACCAACGAGGAGAACGTCAACAGTCGGGCAATGTTCCTCCCTGAACAACACCACCATTGAGCGATGACTAACGAGGGATGTTTAGAAGCTTTTGCGATTCGTGTAAAATCGCATTTGAGGGAGACTCGTGTTCAAAATACTGAGGAGAAATGATAGTAATTCACGAGTTATCATGACCAAGCAGTTCAAAGAGTGGGACCACCTGAATTTAAGGGAAAGCGATCCGATCATGCCGCGGAAACATGAGTCAAGCAAATTATCAAGATATTCGATGTCTTGGGATGCACGGAGGAACAGAAGGTTCCATTCGCCACCTTTATGTTTTTGGCGAAGCGAGGCTCATGGTGGAGTCTCGTGAAACGTACTCCATCCAAACCGCCTTTTCAAGATGTCTGGGAGACGTTTCAGAAACTATTTAATGACAAATACTTTCCGAAAGTGTTCGCTATATGAAGGAAGTGGAGTTCATCGATTAGAACAAAACAACATGGCGGTGTCTCAAAGACGAGGCAAAGTTTGCAGAGTTATCCGTGTTTGCACCTCATTTGGTGGAGAATGAGGAACGTATGACGCGGATGTTTTTGAGAGGTTTGAAACCTAGCATACGAAAATATCTCATTTCTCATAAATTTTCTCTCTATTCAGATGTTGTTAACAGAGCTCAATTGTTAGGAGCATTGGCCTCCTTTATGTGGTCCGAAGAAGGACGTTTAAGGCTGTTCATAGCCTCCTCCACTATGATATAGCCTTCTGCTTTGTCGAAAGCTTCTGCTAAGCTCTTCGGATGGTGGAACATCAACTTCTTCACCAACTTCTCGGACTTTACGGATCTAATTCATTCAGAACAGCCCACAAACTAAAAGATCATTAAGGTCGGACACCTGGCCGACTGCTTCTCTGAACCTCTTCACATACTGGCCCAAGGACTTATTGGTGAACTCGTCGACTGTGCTTAAAGAGCCTGAAGGATTCCCTCTTTTCCGGTTGCTCCCAAAGCGAGCATGGAACTTGTCGCAAAGCTTCACCAAAAAGGATAATGAATCACGCAAGAAAGTCCCCATCCATCGCCTCACATCCTTCCTTAACGTTGTAATAAACGTATGGCACTTGGGCGACATCAGTAAAGTCCTAATAATCCATCAACCTACGAACGCCTCGGTTATGGTCATAAGTGGTCTCTGCACTCCATCAGAACTCTCCATGCGAGGCAACTTCTTGGTGATGTCTGCCTTCTCCTTAAGAATGTCCAAGGAAAATGGGGATTCCTTCTTTCTCGGAGTATCCTTCACCTGTTGTACCTCAGCCAACTTGTGAGACCCCAAATTTTATCAATAAAGATTTAAATTTTGTCGAAATAATTTTTTAATATTATGGTGTGAATTTGAGATAATATTATAGTTGTGGGTAAATTTTGCAAAGTATGCAAGTGGTTATATTATATTCGATTGGTGGGGAATATTGGTTTAGCGAGGAATATTCGTATAACTACTCAATCATTGGTGGACCCCATAATGTAATTATTGTTCGGATTGAGAAAACGACAAAAATATTTTATTGAAATAACGGCGGAAGTTTTACCGTGGATCTTTGTTGAACTACTTTCGGTAGTAAAAGTACTGAGAATACGTGTGGTTGCATACAAGAAAGACACCTGTATTGATTATCGATGCTTATGTGAGAAGTCACTCGGTTTGATTCCATTATTGTCGATTAATAATATGAATTATTATAGCGATAATGACGCTTTTGTTTTATTCAGTATTATTAACGTAATAAAATGTAAACATTTTTTTATATAAAATGAATACTTTATTAAAGTTATTCTATAAATAGAATATATTATATTTTATTATGATAATAGTGAGCATAGTGTTTTCAAGATAGTATTTTGCATAGTGTTGCATAGTGTTGCATAGTGTTTCAGATAGTAAAATGTTTTTATATAAATAGAATATATGATATTTTATTTAAAAGATTTTGCTTTAAATATGGACCATCGATTAAAGTAAATCAACTGGATCGATTCATGGATTAATTACTATGCATTCTATTTTTCTATAAATTGAAGCTCATTCCTTCATTATTTTCTTATTTAATTCAATTAAAACTACAGAGAGAGAAATTATAGAGAGAAGCTATAGAGAGAAAATCTATATAGAGAAAGAAGTTAAGTATATTCGTACTTCACTACTTTGATATCCAGTGTCTTTTTACGGTAGAGGATATTATTTGTTGTCATCCGTAGTGGGTGTTATTCTTTCTTCTTGAAGAGAACTTCATTATTCCATTCACTATTATTCATTTGGAATAACTCGTAAAAGTGGCATACCCTATACATAACCTCGTATCACGCCAGATACCCTATACTTGGTGAAATCCTTTTGTTATTCCATCGCTTATTATTCATTGGAATAACCCAGTATCTGCTGGTTTACCCTATACTTGGTGACATTCTTCTATTATTACATTGGAACATCGTTTACATGTGTTTTACAGGACTGGTTCCGTCTTTATTATTATTCTGTTGGAACATCCTCGTCGTGTGTTTTACACAGGACCGGTTAAAATCTTTATCATTCTCGTTGGAATATCCTATCGTGTGTTTTACACCGGATCTGGTTCCATCTTTATTATTCATTGGAACATCCGTCGGCTTTGTGAATTTCACCGACCGGTTCCGTTATTATTATTTCGTTGAATAACCTCGCCTATGCAAGTACCGCGCATGGTGATTTCTTTTGTTATTCCATTCTTTATTATACCCGGTTGGTTAAAACTTTGACTTCTATACTCCATGAAATTAGTAGAATATCCTTGATATTTGCGTTTCATCCAAAGATCTTTCATGGAAATATTCTTCCGATCATTCTTGAATTTTACTCTACAAAACAAGATTATGTTGACAATTTGGATGTTAATAATTCCGGATTAAATAATTCTTGAACTTGTTTTATTGAATTATTATGTCATTATCATCATCCTCATGTTATATTATGTTATCTTTCGCTTACGTGCATAGATGAACTTAGTATGATTATGACTGAGGATCATTCGGTATAATCATGGCTTGATATAAATGATGTGACAAAAGTCCTCAGTGGCTGTGTAATGCGGTGATGGATAGTTTTTGGTATGATTATGACCGGGGGTGATTCTATAGGTATAGTCATGACCATTGATAATTTGATGAAAATCTTGACTGCGGTATATGTGGATGATTAGATATTGTGGTTTATTCATTAAAGCGAGTCTTAGTGATAAAAATTGATGAAAACCTTTTAAAACCTAAAAGATAGTAGACTTTATTTTCTACTTGACTCTTTTAATGGATCAGATATTCACGCAGCTTAAACCGGTTGTCTATTGTATTTTATCGTTTAACATTGTTGAAGGCTAATGATAATTTATTTCGCATTATCTTAGTCATAATATTTCTTATTGGGCTAGTTGAGCTCACCCTTTCTTTCAATTGTTCTCTTCGTGAAATGAGAACATAATTTGGGACCTAGTCGGGGAGCGAGTAATGGTCCGGAGGATAGCATTAGTAGTCCTCACTATTACGTGAAATAGTGTGATAATAGTTGTAATGAGGACTCCTTTTAAGTTTGTATAATATCTAGTAGACAATATTTGTATTCAAACTCACAGTTTATGTCGTATTATACACGACAGTTATGTTAGTAAGTTGTATTTGAATTTATGTACCATGTAAGTGGCGACCCAAGATGGGTGACGTATACCTAATTTTGGGGGCGTCACACAACTGCTTTCTGAGCTCCTTCAATTCTTTCACCAGAAAATCCACACCTTCTGGCTGCGAGGAAACTTCTTTCTCCTGAACGACGTTCTGCTTTTGAGTGGATCGACCTCCTCCAGCTGACCCCACTACCTTTATTGGACTTCTGGATCTACTCTGACGTACAACTCTATCCTCATGACGAGAATGTTCACGTTGATGCTCTCTCTTCCTAGTTTCTGGCACAACTTCCCTCGACCTGCTCATTCGCCTGTCGTCGTCTCGATGCTGAGAACAATGACAATAAGTGCCTTCTTTGAAGCTACGGGAGTTCTGCTCCTCGATCTCCTTCGGTCATGAGAACGATCTCGAGACACATGTACAGAGTGCTCTGGCTCCTTCCCCTCTCGCCTTTGTACCTCTTTATGCCTGCTTCATCTTTCGGATTGAACATGACTAGACGCTTCGTCTTTTAACTCAGCCCCCCGAAGCATCTGCTCTGCTATATCTTCCCTTTGCTTTAGAAGAACATCTAAAGCCTTATCTGCCTCTTCTGCCATTTTTGCCAACTTGGAAGCCCTGTCATCCTGGCCATTTCGGTGACGAGTTCTAGACGGTGAACCTTCTACCCGCCTTCGACCATGATCACGCTCCTTATCTGCATCAAAGACCAACCTCTGTCTGGCTCCACCATGAGTCTTCGGACGAGGACTCCCTGATTCGTGCTTAGATGTCTCTCGTGAGCACTTTTGGAAGGACCTGACGATCCTTCTATTGAAACACGAGGCAACGATGAGCTCACGTACCATCGCTTTTCTTCTGGCGATTATCTCTACTCCTCACCATCTTTCAAGTAGATTTAATGAATGTGATTGAAAACTCAATGACACTAGAATCGCCTCCTTCTAATAGCCAATGTTAACGCTTAAGATCTCTCCAACCACGCCCCAATCACGTGAAGACGCCTCGATCCCGCAGACAAGAAACACGATAAACACTAAAAGCTCGATTCGGCCGTGATCGTTTGGGGATAACTTCGGTAGCGAGTCAAGATGTCGGTGTTCACAAGGTTAACAATGGAGGATAATAATCTCTAGTGTATTGAGAGATAAAATTCTAGTTGAATGTGTGTACGTGTACGTACCTTTTTCTTGAAGACTTCCTTGTTAGGTTATACTTTCTCTCTGCGGTTTCTGGTACCACTTCTACCGCTTTGACACAACCCCCACTCCTCGTTGATTTTTGACCGCTGCTGCAGGTTGTCACCTTTCTCTTCCACTGTTTATGCCGCCGGCCGGCTATAATCTCATCCACATTAATGCATTGCAGATATCTTAATCAACTGTCATGTTTTTTTATCATTACAAGTCAAAGTAATAGATATTAAAATATCTAACGGATCAATTCATTGATTCAACCCGGTCTTAAAGGGATCCAATATGAATAATATAATGATTAGGCCCATAACTTTTAAGGCTCAATAATGAGGACCCGATGGACTAACTAAACAAATAGATTTAATGTAAAAAATATCATGACCCAACAAGATTGATTTTGAACTTATATATATTTTATTAGACTTATAATTCGTGTTTATAAAGCTAAATAGCCTAAATTTTTTGGGTGCATTTAATTAAGGTCTAAAAATCCCAAAAAGCAACTTAGAAAAATAAGCACAAGATCCAACATTAATTAAACTTGTTTTTCAATATTTGGTCAGTATATATATAATGCATAAAAACACCCAACGTTAATACGTTATGAATGACTCCATAAAGCCACTAAAAGAGGATTGTACTTCTTCCCTTCTAAAATTAGGGATATATTTTTATTTTTTTGAGTTAATTTTCAAAATTTTAAAATTTAAAATTGATATAAAATTATTTAATTTTAATACAAACAAATATAATAGTTATAAACTAACTATAAATTACTACTAATTATCATTTTATTATTTTTAAAATTTGAGCGAAATTATATAAATTTTAAATTTAAAAATTTTACGACTGAATTTTAAAAAATTAAAATTTATCTAATTATAAATCGAAAATAGTATTATATAGTAAAGTTTTAGTCTATAAAACCGTTACATAATTTTTATGTGTAGTAATGTAGTAATAAATTACGTATACGCATGAAGCCGCCCGTAACAGTGTGAGCAAACGAAGACAAAATGTGATGATTTAATTTCCTCCTATTCTTTCTCCACGTAGTCTTTTTATATACACAGATCAACTCCCATGTGGCACACACCCTTCTTCTATCCCGGTTATATAATGCTTACACAAATTTCATCAAATTAATCTTACATCGTCAACCTAAACTAGTTATATAGCCATGGCATTGTCTACTTTTACTACCATCACCTCCGCCACCGGCATATTGACCGTCCTCATCATCCTCCTCCTTGTTCCTAGCAGTTATGCTTCCGATTTAATCCACCTCCACCACCACCGAAAAGCTAGCGACCTGCCCGCGTCCGATGTGGATCTACTAGAGTTCCCTCTAAATTTAGAGTATTTAGAAGCTGAGTTTTTCTTATGGGGCGCTTTAGGTCGGGGCTTGGATACCGTAGCTCCAAACCTAACCTCGGGAGGTCCACCACCCATTGGGGTTAGGCAAGCCAAGCTCGACCCATTGATAAGGGATGTTATCGCTCAATTTGCTCTTCAGGAAGTTGGACACTTGAGGTTCATATTCATCATTTTTTTCATTTTAGCCTGCTATTTAAATCACACATATATACGAAAATATATATGTTAGTGTATATATTAGGATTGAAAGGCATTGTTGATCGAGTTTATATGTTATTAAAAGGAGTTGAGTTGACCTGAAATTTAATTTATATCTGATTGGATCTAAATGAATTATATATGCAGGGCTATTAAGAGCACTGTAAAAGGATTTCCAAGGCCACTACTAAATCTAAGCGTTGAATCATTTGCAACAGTGATGAATAGCGCATTTGGAAGGCCTCTAGTGCCCCCATTCGACCCTTACGCCAATGATCTCAATTTTCTCCTTGCCTCCTACGTTATTCCTTACGTTGGACTCACTGGATACGTTGGAGCCAATCCTAAACTCCGAAGTGCCACTGCCAAAAGGGTACATACATATATATATACATATATATACATATATATATATATATGTTTACTAAATTTTTCGCCTTTAATTTATGTACGTGTAACAGTTGGTGGCGGGGCTATTAGGGGTGGAATCAGGGCAGGATGCAGTTCTTAGAACTTTGTTATACGAGCGCGGAAAGAGGAAGGTGGTGCCTTACGGAATTACTGTGGCAGAGTTTACGGACCGGATCTCAGAGTTAAGGAACAAGCTTGGAGGTGAAGGGATAAAGGATGAAGGTCTTGTTGTAAAACCCGCGTATGGCGCCGAGGGGAGGATTAGGGGAAATGTGCTAGCTGGGGATCAATATTCACTTGCATTTGACAGAACACCGGAGGAAATACTAAGAATTGTGTATGGAGGAGGAAGTGAAAGTAAACCTGGTGGTTTTTACCCTAAAGGAGCTGCTGGTCGAATTGCTAAATCACATCTTAAATTATAAGTAGCTTACAATTAATTAGATAGATACATAGAAGGGTAATTGTTCATTTGGGTGTATTTTTCATCTCTTTTTTTTTCTTCTTCTTTTCTATTGTTTAGAATGCAACCTTGGCCTAGTCTAACGGTGATCATGTAAAAATAACTCTTGTGATAAAAATCAGAACAGGCCAAAAACGTTATCAATGAAGATATTAAATTACTCTAAAGTATATGAGAATAATAATTTGTGTGTATGTTTATGTACTTTGACCTCAATATATGAGTGTATGTATAGTTGCTTACATCTCCATGTCATAACTTGAATAGGAATCTTGACTAAAGTTTTCATATATAGGATTGTAATTCCAATTATTGGATAGAATTTTTGTTTTTATTTTTAAGAAATTAATTTGGACTTTGACCTCCTATAATATTAAGTCCTCAAATAATTAATGTCACGTGGCACCGGCCCAGATTTGGGCAGCCATCTGAATAATAAATAATGCTCTTTCCGTTCTCTAAAAGATGTTTAAAATATATTTTTTATATAAATTAAGGAAAAAAGTAAAGTAGAAAAAAAATAATAGATTTTTTTTTTAATTTATTCTTAGTTACCCTGTAAAATTATATTAAATGATGAGTCTCTTTTTTATATGCACTAGTGAAACCCACGAAATAATATATTTGTCCTTTATTTTATGTATTTATGACTATCTTTTGAGGACCAAAAATTATACTTTAGGTTATCCTTTACACCTTATTTGTAAGTTATGGGGTAAGGAATGCTTAAGATTTTTAAGCAACGAAATGATAGGATATAAAAGGAAAGAAACTTTATTTTCCTTAATTTTGTTTGAAACTTTACTTAAGAAATTGTCAATATATAGGACATGGATGTCCAAATTTAATTTTCTATGTTAATGTTAAGACAATTTAGGAATAAAAAAGAAGTTTACCAAACACAATTTTCAACCTTCATTTTTCTATGATTTTGCTTAGAATTTTTTTTAAGAAATATTGAATCTAATTTTTTTTATTTTTTTCAAAGCTTTCTTAACTAAAAAAAACTGGCAAACAAGAAATTTGTAAGTACCTTTCCTATCCTTTCTTCTTTCTTCTGATTTTCAAACTTACAAAACAAGGTGTTAGAGAATATTGGAGGGAGTAATATTTTTATTAAAAGAGAATTGATGTAAATTTGATAGTTTTACAAGATCATTTCTCGCATGAGATGGATTCTACTTACTATTTATGTGATGAGGAGCTTGTAGATCTATTAAATTTACTTATGAAAATATCAATTCTCTTACTAAAATCATAAGGAACAGAAAGATTACAAGGACTTCAATGCAAACTACTAGTAGTACATGAAACAATTCTAGTCAAATTTTGAATTCGGAACAAATTTTGGGTCAAATTTTAAGTCCGAAACGAATCAAATTCATCCAAATAAAATCTTAAATCACTGACTCAATAGTATCTTCTTGGGACATCTTAGCCCACCACAAATTCATCCAAAAGGTCATGACTTGAAGATTTTTCTTATATCTTTTGATGTGGGATTGTGGTGTTACAAACTCCCCCACTTAAATTTATGACGTCCCGTCGAGCGACATTCACACACTCATCCACATATCTTTTGTCTCTCTAGTCATTGGGGGATATCTGAAATTTGGTTTAAGTGTCTCCACCTCCATCTCTTCATTGTGAGATAATATCACCAGCCTTCGTGTCCTCACCTCCGACAACCTAATCGAATTACTCGATCCGAACTTTTGTGAGTCGGCTTTGATACCATATGAAACAATTCGGATAAAATTTTGAGTCAGGAACAAATATTGAGTAAAATCTCAAGTCTGAATTAAATCAAATCCATCTAAATAAAATTTTAAACTATTAACCCAATAATATTTTTTTAGATCATTTTAATTTATCACATAATCACTTAAAAAATTATGACTTGAAACTAATATAATTAGGATAAATTTTTCTATATTTTGGATGCGAAACTAGTATGTTGCATAGATATTAATGACAACAGTCGCATACAAGACGAAACCTCTAAAGTCTTAGCCTACATCATAAACTAAGTCCTATACAAATACAAGCCGCCAGGCCCGCCACGTACCAAATATTGACTGACCAGCTACCGCACTCAATGATGCTCTATGGCTCTATGCATTATTGGTGATGTCGGTATGTGGTGTCCATCTCCTATAATTATAAATTTATAACCCTCAGGCCTCGACTGTTCAACCCCGGGCCAAAAATAACTAGGCTTAATTTCAATTTATAATAAATCAATTAAATGTTTAGTTAGATTATATTAAGGTGACTTCGTGGGTGATAACGAGTTTTCATCTTAACGTGTTAACTTTTTATTTCTTCTTTACTTGGGTTGTTTAATTTTCTTAATCTGATGTTAATGGCTTTTATAAAATTAAATCCCTAATTAATCAAGCCATATATGATAAAATATCTAAACTAGTTGTCAATGTTCCCCACACGCTAATTACAACCTTTCTAAAGTTAGAAGAGAAAAACTCGATTTTAAAAACAAGGGTAAGAATTTAAGGGGAGAGAAAGTTCTATTTTATTTATATCAAAAGGAATAATTTTATTACTATTATTCTCGCATTCAAAATAATGCATGCATTTTGTAGAGTTTTTTTTAGAATAAAACTTTTTTATTGTTATATTATTTTCTTTAAATTTACAAATAATGAGGTGATTTAGAGTTCTATTATTTTGTTTTACTCTAATTTAGTATCAATTTTTTATTTATTTTGTAATAATCTTATACGCTTTAAGCATATATAGTTGTACAAAAAGTAGGTACATTATACGCATAAAGGACAGCCCAGTAGCCTACAAAGTAAGATCAACTCAGCTTAATAAATCCTAAGCGAGCCCACCAATTTAATTGCCTATGTTACTTGGGCCCAAATTATACTGGATCTTTAAATCCAGTATTCTGAAATTCCCCGGAAAAAGAAGAGAAAATAAAATAGATATCAGCACAGCAACAGATATCAGATAATTGGGAGCGTCTTCTTGTGAGCAGACTGTCAGTTGAGCAATTTATTAGCTCCTGTAAATTTAAGGTTTGAAGATCACTCACATATTATAATTATACGTACATCTGTTATATATACTATGTTTATCTCTGGTGGCCGGCGATCTTGAACTCGGATTTGTTATGCATATTTTTATAGTTATATATTAGGTGGCCGGCGATCTTGAACTCGGATCTATTATGCGTATTTTAATAGTTATATATTATAATTCTACCTTGAACTTCAATATTAGTATTAGTAGCTTAAGCGGACTTATTTGAAGTAGACAGTAGTTACTGATTTGATATCAATATATATTTTGTTGACATTTATTGAATTTTTTTTCTGTGATTTCTAGTTGAGCTTAAGGTTATAATAAGCTTTTAAGAATTTCTGAATCTGTGAACTTTTAGTTTATGCTGAAGAGGCCAGTTTTTAAGTGTTTTGTTTTCAATTTTATGAAGAATTAAGATAATGCCTTTATGCCAGCTTCATGTTTGAATCATTTTGTCTATATTACTGTCTTCTTAATTTCAGAAGTTTACGTGTAAGTGCATCAGAAGCAATGGCTGGGCATGATGATTCAGGTGCAACCGATAAGAAATCAAGTGAAATAAATGATATACCAACATTTAATGTCGAGAATATGCAAAGCAACATGAAAGTAATATATTACAGGTTTGTATCAGATCTTACTTGGATGCGGTGTATAATTTAACTTTGTTTTGTGAATTGTCACTGGCTGCTACTAGATCAAGTATTCTTAATATGATCACTCACTGTGAGTTGATGTACTACTGTATTAGATTGACAATTTTGATTGGTTTCAATAACTTAGGAGAAGTTGATTTGGAGAAAAGCTTTGCCTTCTAAGACGGGTACCTCATAGTTTTATACTTAATAAAGAACTGCAAATGGAGAAACAAAGGCAAATGTATATTTTATTCTGAAGGATATAGGAGTCACCAGTCATTAGAATGTTTGGACGATTATGGCGGACAAGCATATTTTATTTTATTTTGTTATTAAGTTTGCTAGATCTTGTTTTGTCAAAATGCATAAATTGATAGATCTACATTTTTTGCTGTGCATAATTAGACTGATAAACTCCAGGCCACAGACTTCAAAATGGAATGGGTATGACAATATGTACTGCCTCAACTGTAGTATATAAATATAGTACTTCTCCAACCATATAATTTCAAATATATAAAAAATGTTTACTATGACAATGCTTTGCACTTCTGTGATAACAATGTTCTGGTGAAATCATCAGTTAAATACCTAAAAGAAGAGTGAACTTGTGTGGCACTGCTAGATGCCTCTGATCAATAGAACAGGAAGCGGAGTTGGCCATGTTTACACCTCTCTTAAAAAAATCTCATGTGAAATATTGTTTGGTCATGTGAAATTAGATGCTACATACATTCAACATAATACAAGTGTCAAAATATCATAAAATGAGTCTGTAAAAGGAATTGGAGCCATCACTAAATCGATGGTATGGCCTCATTCTGAAGTGAAAAGTGGTATTTCAAATATTTTTGGTTTGAGAGTTCTGTTTCCCATAGCAGGCCTGTTTATAGCTCCCTTTCCATAGGAGACCCATTTACATCAAAGGAGTACTTTGGCATAATTTGTGAGCAAAGAAATGTGGGTAGGTGTATTTTTTTTTTTGGGAAAAGTAGTAACCAGCAGTGCTTTCCTAATATGAAGAGTTTATTACTAATAACATTTAACAAGCTTTGATAGATTCTTAATAGTTTAAATATTCATCCCTTCACAAGAGTTGAATATGATGTTGACAATTATTGCAGGTCTATAATGGAACAAAATCTTTCAGGCGTAGATATATTCTTTAGAGGGAATGGCATCTTCTGTGTCTGTAATGTTTAGATGGATCTTAACCCTTAACTTATATATTTACGTATATAAATATATATGTTGTGTTTGTGTGTCGCAATTCTTTATGATGTTTGATTAAAAAATCGAAGTAAAAAAAATTATAAAAGAAAATTTTATTTTTGTTTATTTGCATGTTTGCCTTCTGTTTTCCATCATTCTGATTTGTGAATGGCATGTAAAACTACAGATCGAGATGCTATGCTAAAGAAATTTGGTAGTTCATTCAAATTAGCCTTTAGTCTTTAATCTATCTTGGAGTATTGCATTTGATATTCTGCTCATGTTGACCACTTAACTTACACGTCTGCAACAGATTGCTTGGTAAGATTAGCAACTTGAAGAGGTATGGAAGAGAGAACATTGTTGTAGTTTTTTTTTGTTTGTTAGTAGTTTATAACTCAGGTTAGAGCATCCCAATGCCAATGGACATGACATTTGCTAGTTCTTGAATATTGCTTGTAATTTGAATTATAAGGTGACAAATAGAAAAACGACTATGGCAAGGCTCTTGTACTCCTCTTTTTATTATATTTCCTCACGTGCAGATAAAATCTTCACTTTTCCTGTATTCACCTTGTTAATTTGTTACTGGTTTCAAGCACATTAAAAATATGTAAATACATTCCTCAGTGCTAGAATGTTTACCTGGTCTATTTGGAGGATGCACTCAGCTAATAAGATATGTTGAAGCTCAGTTTAGAAAAAGGGATTGGATAGTTTCCTCTACCACCCAATATAACATGGCCCGAAAAAAAATGAGTTTGGGAAAAGGGTGTGTAGGAAAACTTCAAAAGTTATTAGGAGCAAACAAACTGCAGATTCGTTAGCTTTTATAGTGAAAATGCATACATGTTTAATTTGCCTTAATCTGTTCTTCGTTTCTTAATTGCAACCTTAAAATTATCAAATTGTTTGATGATGCTAGAACTTGTGGCTTATTGATTCATGCAGCCGGACATTTATGTTTATTATCGGAGGAGTAATTGCAGGCGTTCTAGGATTTAATGGCTTGATGGGATTTGTATTTTATTTCCTTGTCATGGCAATTACATCAGTAGGGCTGACAGCAAAGGCAGGGTTTTCGATTCATTCATACTTTGATAGCTGGAACAGAATTATACTTGACGGTTTTCTAGGCGGGCTTATGGTACACTTCTATAAACTCTCGGTTTTTCTTTTCTCTAGTTTGTTTTTTTTGCTTAATTTTTTTTTGGAAGTTTGCTCATGTTTAGTGCTTGTCAAGTTGTAATCAATTATTTTATGTTTGTAATAAAAAATTGTTACAAATTTAAACTTATTGATAAAAACAAACTTTAAATTTAATATGACATAACCGATTATTTATATTCAAAATTTTAGAACAATTTAAGAAAGAACTAGTCGAACCAATCTCGAATTTATCGAATATATCGAACTTATAATAGCATGCACAATCGAACAAAGACGAACGAACCAACCACATCATCAATTGACCAATTTAGTAAAAGTTTGATGTTTATTTTAACTTCAGGATGCTCCATTTTATACTTGTCATAAGTCAACTAAAAAAGAAGTTCTGAGAGACTATTTATCAGAATATAAACATTTGCTTTTTTGCCTGAGTTATACAAGTGACTGGACTATCCATCAGAATATATAATCTTCAGCGGCACTAAGGGTTCATTTTGTTATTATATATTAAAACGTATCATCCATAGATAAAAGTAAGCTAGAACTATATTTGGGTTATTCAATCCTGCAAAATTTATTATGCCCAACTACCGAAAAATATTTTTTGACAATTCTCTTAATTATTGTTTTCCTTGTAAGTTCTTTTATTTAGTGTTTTTTTTTTACCAATATTTGTTCCCTTTTGAATTTCCAAATATCGATTCTTTAAATTTTCATCAAATAAATACAATTGTTCCTTTTTTGTGCTTACTCCCTGCAGTTTCCCTGAAAGTATATTGGTTAAACTTCAGTCAAAATGAATATTCCATACCAAATTTATGTACAAGACTATGCATAGCTTCTCTATTGGCATTAATATACTTGAAGTTTCATTTTACATCCAAATGGCAACTCACTGATATTTATCTCGTTTGCAGTCTTTCGTGCTGTTCTGGACGTATCCTAATTCCTTTATATTCTTTCAGCAGACTATTTGTAGAAAAGAAAAGAAATGCAAGAAATTTAATGCAGAAAACAGCAAAACAGCGTCTGTTAAATTATCTGCACCATATTTATAGTCATACTTCACATTTTGGGCTGTCCAAAAATGAATATTACTAGTTACGATTTGAAAATGATCCTAATAATTAGTGGAGACCACTTTACTACACTTCCCTTTCATTGGAACAGAAGGTTTTTTGGACCCCACTAGTTTAGGTTTACAAATTTATTAAAGGAATATACAACTGTACTAGAGTTTTTTCTTTAAAAAAACTCTTGCATTTTAAAAGTTATGATACATCTCAATCAAAACTATGACATCCGAATTGGTTATGATAAATATGTATGTGCTTTTTTTTTTGTGCATAAAGTTTCACTTATTTTGTACATTTGATAGTCAGAAACATTACCTGCACTCTGTTTAAGTCTAACTTTCCTTGACATGAAAAGCTTTGCTTATGATATGGTGCACATATTCTGAGGGATCCTGCAAAAATGAATACGACAGTGTTTGCTATTGCTGCAAGTCCGGACACAAGATTCACTTTCACGAGTATCACAAGAGGTCGGAGAACAACTTTACAGTTATTGATGCATGTGCTTATTTTTAACCCTCGAGGTGTTTTTATTTTTGGTGTAGCATGAATTTACCTTTCAAAATTTTATACTATTTTGGCTGAAGTAATAGATTTAATTCCAGAGACCAGGACAAGGAAAGTGGTGAAAGATAGCTGTTTCAATTTCATTAAAAGAGATGCTTTGACGTGGAGATTGTGCTGGGACTTCTCGTTCATTTTTTTTCCATTTCCGTCTTTTTTGGTATCTTTAAGAAACACTGGTATTATATTCCATGGGGCTGGTGAGAGTTGCCCAAGCCAATGTAAGGAAGGTTGGTCTTTATACTACTACTAGGTAGGGTTGGCATCTATGAGTGAACCAAAACCCCCCTCAACGCCTCGACCCCTCACTTTTGGATTGAATAAAAAATACTTCTGTTTTTCAAATGTTAAGGGTTTTAAAAAAAATTATATTAAATGATGCAGCATTATTACATTGGTTGAGTACATTGTTTGTGATTGGGAATGTCATACAATACTATTTATATTACTCAATGCCACAGCATTTGATATGAAAATTTTGTGACGTTTAGCAAAGTTATCTTTTTCAGATTTTGATTTTTCTATAATTTCTTCAAGTCAAAAAGTTCTGCATTTTGAAGTAAATTATTCAAATTATATAAAATTACTTGTTTTTAGTTTACCTTAGGCATATATATATATACGTGTGTGTATTATTTTCTGTATATAAAGAACTGATTTCCATTTGGAACAGTTCACTAGTTCAGCTGTTATCATCGATCAACTTATAATCTACATAATAACATGCTTGAACCAAATATTCAAAGCCGAGGTGGTCCTGATGCTAGGATTCTATATCAGTACTAATCTTGACATGGGAATCGAGTAATTGACAAACATAATGAACAACTGCATAATTATAAACACGTGATTCTATGTGTTTGCTATTTACTTTTGGCAACATGATTTTTCAATAAACAATAGAATCCGATTAGAAAGAATTTACACAATGACTCTAGCCAACAAAATGTAGAGCATTTTAAAATTTGCAGTGTTGGAGCCTCCTTCAGCTACCGCGAACCAACAATATAAGATGCAACATTCTCCAAGTGAACTACAAGCCTTAATTGGAGGTTGAATCATATAATCACTGAAACGGCTTTCAAAGAGAATAACAAATTCAACCTCTCCTATAAAGGTCGAGTTCATTAGACTTTTCTGTATACAATATTTGTCCACAAAACCCATATATCTGTAATGCGCATCTTTGTGATAAAAAAGAATTCTCTTTTATGCTTCATATGCAATTTGTGTGGAAAGGAAACTTGTGTCCTTCTAAGCTTTACATTTCCAAATCACGCCTCCAGATTTCAAGCAAATCAACAGAAGGTAGTGACCTACTATTGATGTTTAGTGTTTGATTGCAGAAATGAATTCTCTTTTATGTTGCATATGCAAGTTTGAGTGGAAACTCGTGTCCTTTTAAGATATACATTTCCAAAGTCTCACACCTGCATATTTTAAGCAAATTGACATAAGGTAGACATTTGATTGCAGAACTAAGTTTGGCTTTTACTGCATGTGAATATGTTATCATTTTTGCAAGTCATGTTAACAAAATTTTGCCTGCCCTGATTGCATCCATCTCTGTCCAACTATTGCAACTTTAAAGTAGCAGGTGAGCCGGTATGTCTAAGAAATATAGTAAGGCTGAGGGCAATATGTATTTAGGAAGAACACTTGCCAACATCTGTGGCAGCTTTAGAAACACAAAAGAAAGAGTATATAGAACACTCAATATCACAACTGCTGCAATTGCATTGTAGGCCAGGCGCTTATCATCTTTACTTGGTACAAATGCCACTTTCAATGTATTTGTTAGTTCAAAGAGCCTATATGAAACCTGCAAGCATTTTTAAAAAATCAGTTGCTTCACATTTCCACGACTTTTTAAAGAAAACATCACATACTCACCACAATGTATATGGAAGTGGTGAACATGAAGTTCAACATAGGATAGTCCGGAATCAGAGAAAGTAGCATTTTAGGCTGACCATCTGGCACACTAGATCTGTTTATATAAGCTTAATTAGAAAACATTGTATTTTACAAACAAATAGTTCCAACTATATGTTCTGCAACTAACAAGATAACAATCCTATCAACCCTGAGTCCAGAGAAACTTGAAAGGAAGCATTAGATGACTATCTAACCTTTCACCATTGGGAAACAATAATAGCCAAGAATTTCTCAACTCTCCTGATTTCTCAATCCATTCAACTAATGGAATTCCATTCTCAAACACAAGCCAGGGTGAAGGCCTCCCTCCGTCATTCAGTCTTCCCTATCTAATGGGAACATCTCTCTCCCAAAACAAAAACTAAACAAATGGAATACTTTCAACTTTTACTAAACTTTGTCTTAAGTAGTAATTTTCAAATTTACTGAAACACTAGCTATTCTTTTAACTCAGTTAAACGACAAAATGTATATACTGACAAATAATTCTACATATACATACCTTAACCATATGTGAAATTGTGAGATATAGGTCTCCAGAGTGATCTTTCCAAGCCATCTATAATGATCAAGAAGAAAATAACACAGTGCAAACAAGACCATTCAAATTCACATTCATAACTGCTACAATGCTCACAAGTGGACAGAATTCGGGGGAAAATTAAGAAATCAAAACCAAGGCAACTTACGCAAAAAGGGTCAAGGTGTAGCCTCGGAGATGTTGTGTAAAGTTTCTCAAGGTTATGTAGACACTGATCAATCAAACAATGAAAATACATTAACAACTAGTGAAAAACTTTCTAATCATTAGCCAGAGTAACGAGAAAGGATACACATACGTTATGGGAATCCATGAGGTATAAGGATGATACTTATTATACGTGACCCTGGGAAGCTTGTAGATATACTCGAACCACAGATATCCCATCTGAAAATAATAAAGTTTTTCTTTGCAACAAATGTAGAAAATATGGGAAGAATCTACTAGTCAAAGAAAGAATCAGTACCACTAAAGAAATTATAACAACAATTGTTTTGATTGATATCCTACGTTTTGCTTCTGTTTCCTCCAGCTTCTCCATCCACTTCTCGACCTACAGCAACAAATTTTTATAGTTTAGTAATTAGCAATTACTAGCAACATATTAATTGAAAAAGGTTAAAAGGAAGAAATTACCAACAAAAATAAATGCACAGCTCTCAAGTATGTTAGAACTTAGAATACATATATACACACACATGGATATTGATCAGCCTTGGAACTAATAGAGTTAAACATGGCCCACATTAGAACTTACTGTTGGATGATAATAAGCATATAGCATTCCAACTATCCATATGTAGCGATCAAGGCCCGAGCGGAAATGCCACTCATGCAAGACAGGAAGTTGTGGTTTTGAAGGGTCAGTGTATCCTGCAATATAGTTATAACTATTAATTTTAAGCATAATTAGTATAAAATACTAAAATAGCGAACTCGAGGTACTTCTAGTTACTAACCAAGAAGGAAAGTGAATGGGCTCCAAACTAGATCAAACACTCCAGGTTCTTCCCATATTAAAACAACCACCAAAAAGCAGGTTATGAATTTTACAGCTATGACAGTTCCATTTTCATTGTATTTATTAAAAATACCGAGCGCCCCATAAACCATGAGTGTGAAAAGAGTGTGCATGGGGCATATGTAGTATAGCGTGTAACTGTTGTTAAGGACAATGCAGCAAAAAAACACCAGAAAGTTAAGCCTCCACATCATCTGCAAAAGAGAAGTGATGCCATCATAAGCATAAAAGGAGAAAACTTGGAATAAAATCTAAAGGTCTAAAAAGAGACCATGTACCTGAGCAAATCTTGCAAGGCTGAAATCTTTGCGGATGTAATAATATGAAAAGTTCCGAAATCCAGTCATCCACACATATGCAGCAATAAAAATTCGAATAGCATTATAAATTTCTGATGCAACAAAATAATGGTACATTAGAAACAACACCTGTACATGAAGAAAGATAGTCAGACATCACTGATGATGTTGACAATCCAAGCAACTTTTACCTAGATCATGAACAGGTTATTATAAGCAAGTTTATGTAATCAATATACTCAAGATAGTCTACTTTTTTTATATATAAAAAAAAAGTTTTCCATAAAAATTGACCGAGACACAATCAATGTCCAATATCATAAATTAAATATTATTTGGTACATTGATTTTGGAAGTGGGCTCTCATTTGGGACTAAGAGAGACATCCTTTTACAATTCTGTAGTAAATCTAAATCTCTAGAACTTGTGACTTTATCTTCAAAAGGATCCTCAGATAAAAGCCAAAACAAATTTATGATAGAAAAGAAAAAGATTCCACAGCAACCAACATATGTGAAACGAACCAGATTCTTAAAACAACGTTTAAAGTAAGAAGGAATCTCTTAATGAGACCTCACAAAACAGTTTATTATTATGATTTGTTAGGAAACCTTTTAAAGAAATGAATCGCTAGTACAATAACAAAAGTTATGTTGCTGGAGACTGTAAAATCTTTGTTGATTTCATATAAATTAATCCATAAAGGCCGGTGGAGAAGATCTGTGCAGGTGGGAAATAATTGGAGGAATTGTGGGTAATCAAATTGGCTATGAAGTTAGAAACTAGAATCCAGATAACAGCGCAAGGATAATTACAAAACTAAAGGGCAATAATAAGTATTCAGTATTCACATGAAATTTGTTTCAAGAATTAGATCCATCTTATTAAAAGTTGACTAACCTGCATCCAACCTTTCCACTCCTCAGTTTGATGTCTGTTGAGATAAAGTATGGATTTCCCTGAGAATGGTGACTTGTCAAGATGAATCTTGAAAGAAGTAAGTGCTGACAAAATGATGAGAAGGAAGTAGAGAAATAAGAAAAGATCCCGGTTGTAACTCTGCAAACACAAATTATGGTCAAGCGATGAGCTATATATAGGTTGTAACATTTCACTGAATAGATTAATATGCAAGTGTACCACAAGCTTATAATCCATCCACCGACATATTATCTGCAATCTTCAGTGAGACATAGTATGATAAGAAATGAGATTCTTAGCTAACAGATGAACACCAAACTACTTACATGGATTGAAAACCAGTTGTATTCATTGAGAGTAATACTATGTACCAAATAATATTTTCTAAACAAACCTAATAATGAAAAAAGGTTAGTGCTTCTTTAAAATATTCCTTCAGCCACCCTATAACAATATATGTGCTATAGTCCAACACACAATTTAAACACGAGACAATTATATCTTTACTCTACCACAAGAGCATTGTGAATAGAGATGTTGGTAACACTTTTTACATAGGGCTTCAATCGTAAACCCATAATAAGAACTGCTCGATGTTGCTTGATTCTAAATCGATTATTAGTTAAGGTCCGGGATCTATGCTTGTTTGCAGCACATTAACTTAGTAATTAATCAATACTATAAACCTTTTACCTACATGAGGTTGGATACCAAAAGCCAAATAAATGAGCACTGAAAGATGGGTCTATGAAAAACTTTATATTTCAATATTTCACTTTATCCAGATTAATCAATGACCAATTCTGATAAATCAAAGCTAACAAGGCATGGAGACACTTTCAGGATTAACATCAAAGTTAATCGAACCAAAAAAAGCGTGGTTGTATTGGCTAAATGAACCATTGTGATTAAGTTTAATTGACTAAGTTAAGAATTGAAAATATAATTATTCCATAAAATTATATATAGGGTCATTGATAGATCCTATTTTATTTTAGATAAATGTCCCATTAGTATGTTATTGTGTACTTAATAGTTCATTTTCCTCCTAAAAAATAAAACTCAACAGTGCCCACATTTGGCAACAAATAAATGATTTAAGGTTCCCAATTTTTTTGAACTAATATGACAAGTGAAAGCTGATAAAAAAAAACATCACAAATGCATGTTAGGTCTTCCCACTTTAAATATAAAATTGGTCTTCAACACACTTCAATAAGGACAGCAAACCGGGAAGAAAAAGTATGAAAGGGATATTATAGTAGTCTAAACATACCTTTTTCGATTCGCCAAAAAAATTTGTACGATCACACAAGTAATAGTAGATCAAAAGGACGCCAAATTCTGATCTGCAGAGATGGGGTGAGAGAGAGACAGAGACAGAGACAGAGAGTAGTGAACATCCTTAATCACAGATATGAAGAAAATTAATTATTTACAGTAAAGTGAAAATGAGTATACATACATAGCTCTCAGTGTCATGCGATTTTCAAGTAAAAAAGATTCTTCCATCAGAAAAAACCTAAAATTAGACAGAATGAATGCACATGTCAAGTTGGATAGTTAAAATTTCTAATTGAAATAAACGAAAAAAGAGAAAATTTTACATACTTGACAAAGTGAGACATAGAGGATGAACTATCAGCTTTAGGTGAAGCTGACTGAAGTCCACCCTCCTCCAATAAAGTAGATCTGTCATCTTCTTTAACGGTTTCATTTCCCAACTCAACCAAATTGACATCAGAACTCCTGCCACTAAATGTACAGATTGGGATAGAGAAATTTATGTTTGGGTTCAAATAACAAATAAAGGCTGCTTAGACATTTTGTTGGTTTTAAGTGCAAGATTGACTTGAAAAGAGTAGGGTGTACTACAATACCTTCTAAAATTATATAAAACCTGGTCTCCTTTTTATTCAGCTTGACTTTTTATTTACACAGGAAAAAATAAATTATTCTAAAAAATTCATCTTGCAATATCTGCACTATGACTCTTCATTGATCCAAACACAGGAATAAAAAAAAATAGGTTAATTATTCATTAAAAAAATTTTTTATTGTGATTCGAATACATACTCGGTTAATACATATTCAATTAGATGTTGATATATATTCTCTTATAATATATACAAATTTAAATCAAATTAGGATAATTAGTTATTATTTTGTTTTGTTTTTAATTTTAATTGTGATTTTATATTTGCAAAGTGTAATAATAAATATATTTTCTCATTTGAAGTAAAATAACAAATTCAATTTATAATTATATTTATTATAAAACTAGTTATTATGTGGAGACTCAATTGAAAGCTTGAATTTGAAGCTCATGAGTAGTTTGAAAAAATATTGAGTCTAGTCGGATCGAATCCGAGTAATAAATATTTGAGTCGAGTCGAATCTGAGTAGGAATCAAATCGAAAGTACGAATTTATCATTTCGTCGAATTCAAAATGGGTAAAATAGGATTCGATTCTTTTAACCCTTACTCAAAATGGGTAAAATAGACGACTTTTAATCATAACAACAAAAAGGATCCCCACCTCTCATCCTCTCCCTTTGCATAATTCCCGTTAACCCATAGTGGCTATTAAATAACAATTTTTAAAAGAAAAATGCCTCATAATAACATTCCTAAAATATAAATAGACCCATGATAACATATCAAACCAAATGATGATATGTAATACTTGCTAGCCACCTTTTCCGTTCCTATGCTCTATAACTTTTAATAAGAACACCTCAAACAATATTCGTGTAATATTGCTGCCTAAAGTCACTGTAAAAATTTTAATTGGTGACAGTTTCCTAATACAATAATTCATACATAGATAAGATCATAAATTTGTGTTTGTGTCATAGAGAACATTTCATAATTTTTTCTTTTTGCTTAGAAGCATTATGATCTAACTTTGATCAAACTAAAGAATTCTAATTCTTTAATCTCACTATAATAGGACAGTTTTTTTACCTTCATTTTCACATATTTCTGGAGCGCACGTTTGCAACAAAGAAAAAATTCCTGTTTTCATGATCAAACTATTTTTTTCATTTCTAACAAAATGCCATACTCATTATTCTATTTTCCCTAGAAAAGATCTAGGAAATCAATAACAGAACCCACCTCGAACCGGTCATTTGACATTTTGCCGTTTGATCATAATGAGTGTTCTACAAGATGAAAGAATTGATTTTGGTGGATAAAAAATGAAACATACTTTTTTTATAAATAAAAGAGAACAACACGTAATAAAATTATCAACTCTAAGATGTTATTTAGATAATTTGCAAGCATAATCAGTCGAGAATTTTGATTGAAGAGAACTATTTTTACTTGCATAAAAAGTTGATTTTAAGAGAAGTGGCAAGAAAGACTAAATAATACAAGTAATACAGGTAAGCAAATACTTAAAATTCATAATGTTAAAGGTAGCAAGACAGAAGAAAATCAGTGTTGAAGTGTTGTCTAACTCACACTTTGGATGGCGCTGAGTTATTCTTATACTCCAAAAGTTCAGAATATAACCATGCTACAAACAATGGGACAAACCCAAGGAGAAAAGAAACCTGTAATTGGACAACATATATCAAATGAGAATAATAAATTCATCACAGCAAGCGAGGAATCAAAAAGACAAAGATAACTGTAATTTGATTTCATGAATGAGGAAGAGAGAAGTCTCATTGTGCTTCATATATCAATTAATGAACTGTTTACGGAACTTCAAAGAAACAATAAACAGGTTATATGATGATAGATGATATCAACTACTATCCTACAGTTTGTTTAATAATATTCACAAAAAAACCTATACGACTCCACATTAAGCATAGGATGCACATGTGATTCCCCCGCCCAAACAATCCTTTTAGTCTTACTATATCCTCATCTCTGAGGGAATTAATAGCACCAAAAACCTTTAGGTCTACAGAAATCATGATGAAAAGCTTTAAAAAAAAAAAGGTATATGCTTCCATATCCTCAGCTAAGTTTTATTTCCATATATGCTTCAAGTCTTCATTATGCTGCATAATCCTTAACAACACAGCTGTCTTCCCGTAAGCCAGTGTGAAATTATTATTTCAAGGACAAAACTCAGTTTAATGATCAAGAAATCCTAATTTTACCATCAACAAAATTAAAAAATAATTTCCACTATACATCTTGAACATACTGCATTGCCTTTAATCATTCATAAACTATGAACTTTATAACACACATAAATTCTCAATTTCACGAGAGTATCAAATTATAACCACTCGCTAAATAGTTTAATCGTATATGAACTACAATCTGTAAACTATAATTCAACCAAAAGCTTCAACTTGAACGCTTCAATTTCATAAACAAAGGATATAAGATCTAATAGCATTCAAAATTCTATACCTGACCAGACGTTATAGGCTCATAGATCACCATTTGATCAACGCATATCTCCAAAATTACAGTGAAAAAAGCTGTAAATCAATAAGCATTCGAAATGTATTTGTAATTTAATCCAACCGACACAAATTTTGGTTACTGGAATACCAGATCTGATCAAAAGATAGCGATAAACTTGGTACCCTAGATTTGTTGCGTTAGTGTAATTGTCTGTTTGTTTGTGAATGAAACTACTACAGAGAATGGAAAGGAGAGAGAGTGGCTATGGAAGTGACAATGGACTCTAAAATATATAAATACGAGTAAACAAGAAGTGAGTTGGCAAATTTTGTATTGTTCGAGGTTACAAATTAAGGAGGCAAATTTTTATCAATTCATTTCTGGACCGTTGATCTGGTCACAATTCACATGTGTATATTTGATAAAGGGTGGGTGCGGTGACTTTAAAATTACGACCAGACAACTCAATTCACAAATCATGTTATGTTATTTTGAATACTAACAACACAACAGAGTCAGAATCGAAGCTGAAATGAAATTCAGTAGAACTTAATTTTAATCTCATCAACATTTCAAATGAATAAACTTGAATTATATAAATTTTTATTTGAATAAATCAATGAATTATTTATCAATTTATATTACGATATTTATATTTTCTTTACATAAATAAAAGTAAAAATTTATTATATATAAACATTAGTTTAGTAATAAGTTGAATATATGGTGTTCAATTTTAAATGAGACAATTCATATTTTAAACTAGTTTTAAAGGCTCACCCGATAACTCGTTTTGTAAATGAGCCGAGTACATGCTAGCCGAGCAAGTCTGAGTAATGTTTGGAGTCGAATATAGTGTAAAATTAGGAATTCCTTAAGGAATCCTATAAAATCATATTTGTTTATATATTCATCTATTTCTATAATAGATAAAATATTATATAAAATCAAATTGTTATACTTATATTATTTAACAATAAACAAATATTATATAATTAAATAATATTAAAGTTATTAAGAATACGAATTTTAAAGAATAATAACTAAATTAAAAAAGTGAATGAGAATAAGAAATAGTGATAAATAGATTATTGTGATAATAAGAATGTAGATGAAAAGATTTTGAATTAAAATAATAGATGAAAAATAGACCAAAAAAATTGGTCATGGGACAGCCCAATCACAGTCTCGCAACGGGCTTAGTTGTAATTTTGTCTTAAAATACTGAATCATCAGGGATAGTTACGATTCTTTCTCTTTCAAGTGATTAAACAATTGGGGTGGGGAATTTCTGGGTAACATACGGGTCACGGGTGTGGCTTGTTTTGATGTCCCCCTTCAACCATGTACACGGCTCTTATCCTATCATCAGAACTAGAACTAGGTATCGAATAATATGTTTTCATACTTTCCGTTTGAATAATAGGGACTGTGATTTGGTCCTGGTTTGGATTGGAGCTGCCTGCTTGGATCGCCATGTGGAAGGCCCCACATCTCATCTCTATATCTTTTCAGCTGACTAAAACACGTAGGTTGTTTGTCCTCAGTCTCCGCTGGCATTGCCATCTGTTAGCATTGCCGGATATTTAGTTATGAATTGTTATAATCAAACTAGTGAGGCAAACTAGATTTACAGATTATTTTTTTTTTAATTATAGCCAAAATAAAGTCATAATTAATATTAGCAGAACAACTTAAAAGTTTAAATCATACAACCAAAAATGACAAAACTGGCTTATGCGGAGTACTAATAAGCCCTCTTTTATCTCCTAATGGCCATGTAAGTTCAAAACTACACAAAAGAGATAAAAAATTTGAGCTACCACTACAACTGTGACATATTTCTTCCAGTTTTGAATTAAAAAGCCCAATTCTGAATAAATAAGTATGAATGAACGTTAACCCCTCTTTTTTTGCCCACGGCACGTAGAGTTTTAGAGGGCAACAACTGGGCCCACTCCCACATTTTTGTTGGTCTTTTACGATACTACCTCCATTTCATACTTCATCAACATGAATTAAGAAAATAATTTATTAATACTATTTTCTCAGTCTTTTTAGAAAAAAAAAAATTAATTCAATTTATTTGTCCCTTAGAGCAACTCCAGCAGACCAGAGTTGCCAAATTCGTAGACTATATTTAGTCTAGGACGACAAAATCGCTCCAGCAGATGGACTATATTTAGTCGACCAACTTTTTTGGCCGCTCAAAACGACTAAATCTGCGAACCAAAAATCAGCCCGACTATAATTTAATATAATTAAATGAAAAACTCTCTGTTGAAGAAATTGAAGAAAAAAAAGAAGAGAAACTCTGTTGAAGAAGAAGATCTGTCGAAGAAGAAGAAGGAGATGAAGTGAGAGAACTGAAAGTGAAGCCTAGAAGAGATGAACGATAATAAAGTACAATCTAACGGATAGAAAAAAAAATTTAGAACGGTAATAAAGAGTACAAACGAATAGAAATTGAAAGCCTAATTGGAAATCTATAAATATGTATAATAATTCAATTTATTTTATATCTTTCAATCAACTACTCCAACATTTAGCAATTGTAAGTATTTTATTAATAATAGTTTGTATTTTTATTATATTTGATTTTTGTTTTTTTATTGATAATATCTCTTTAATTTATTTTTTAGATGGAAAATCATGATCCTCCGATGTATTATTCTTCAATATTATCTGAAGGTTTCTCACTTGATGATCCAAATTTGTTGGATGAATTTTCAATTTAAACTGATGTACCAATTCAAACTCCCGAAAATGAGTCCAATAAAAGAACAGGGCGAAAGGAAAATTACACAATTGAAGAAGATGTTCTTCTTGTTTCCGGATGGCTTAATGTAAGTATGGATCCAATTCAAGGAAACGATCAAAAACATGGAAGATATTGGGAAAGAGTTCACGAATACTTTCACGAATACAAAAATTTTGAGTCTGAACGCAATTCTACTACTTTGGCGAAACGTTGGTCAACAATTCAACTCGCGGTGAACAAATTTTGTGGATATTATGCTTCAATTGAAAGAATGCAACAAAGCGGTGTAGGCGAACAAGATAAGGTATTTCAATTTTTTCATATAAAATTTTATTAAGTTTTATTCTTATATTTTATATTTAATACTTTGCAAATAATTTTTCAATAGATATGTCAAGCATTAGAGATGTTCAAAAGTATGCAAAATCAACCATTTGGATTTATGCATTGTTGGAGAATATTAAAGGATGCACCGAAATGGAGAACAGATAATAGTGGAAAAAAACAGAAAAGTAATAGAAAGTCAAGTCCAGCAACATCTTCTCCATCAACCGCAGAAAAAGTCAGTTTGGGTGAAGACGATGATATTGAAGATACAATCTCTGCAAGATTAGAGAGGTCAATGGGAAGAAAGGCTTTGAAAGCATTATTTAAAAAGGGCAAAGGAATTGGTGATACTAGTACACCTATGGAGTTGAGGTTTGATGTGAGACCCCAAATTTTATGAAATAAAAGTATTCAATTTTTCTATTTAGGTGAATAGTTAAATTGATAAAAGTTTAAAGTTAAGGGTCATATTTGAAAATTTTTCAAAGTAGACAAGTTGTCATAAAATACTTGCTACATTATTCACGAGTTACTATTCACGGGTTAGTTATTCATCGAAATTACTATTCACTCTAGTATTGTTCACTCGAGTATTTGGGACACTTTTTGTGTCGAGTACTATTCACGAAAGTTACTTATTCACTTAATTACTATTCATGAGTTACTATTCAATTAGAACAAAATATTTTATGAAAATAACGACGGAGGTTTTACTGTTAAAACGCTGTTGAACTACTCAGTAGTAAAGACAACGATGTCTGGCGTTGTTGCGTAGAAGTAATACCAGTATTGATTATTGATATTTATGTAAGAAGTCATTCGGTTTGACTCCATTATTGTCGATTAATAATATGAATTATTATAGCGATAATGACGTTTTGTTTTATTCGTATTATTAACGTAATAAAACGAAACATCTTTTATATAAAATGAATACTTTATTAAAGTTATTCTATAAATAGAATATATTATATTTTATTATGCGATAGTGTTGCATAGTGTTTTTTGCGTAGTGTTTTGCGTAGTGTTGCATAGTGTTTGATAGTAAAATGTTTTTATATAAATAGAATATATGATATTTTATTTAAAAGATTTTTCTTTAAATATGGACCATCGATTAAAGTAAATCAACTGGACTGCTCATGGATTAATTACTATGCATTCTATTTTCCTATAAATAAGCTCATTCCTTCATTATTTTTTTTACGAATTCATTGAAACTCTAGAGAGAAACTATAGAGAGAAAGAAGAAAAGTATTCTACGCTACTTCACTTTTTCAATATTCAGCCTTTCTTAAGGTAAGGGATATTATTTGTTGTACCAGTAAAGGGTGTTTACGACGCCCCAAAATAGGTATACATCACCTATTTCTCGAGTTGTCAATACATGGTATGTAAACAACTACAACTTTATTATTACAATCAGTAAAGCTGTGAGTTTGAATACAAATATTCTCTTCTAGACAATATCTATACTCAAATAAATCCTCATCACATTTATTGATACATTATTTTACAAAATGGTGAGGACTACTAAACAATTCTTTCTAAAACCTTCATTCCATACCCCGACTGCAATTTCATTATATTCTCGCCTCCCGAGAAGAAAAATGGAACAAAAAGGAAAAGGGTGAGCTCAACTAGCCCAAGTAAAGAATATTATGACTAAGATAATATACAACAAATTACCGTTAGTCTTCAACAGGAAAAATCTAATAGAATACAATAGACAACAAATTTTAAATCAATATTCGCAATGAAATAATAATTCATTAGAAGAGTTAAGTAGAGAATGCAAACTACTATCTTCTATGTATGAATTTAAAAGTTCATCGCTCTATCTTTTATCCCTCGTAACATCAATCAATATACATCCGGAATCAAATATTCATCTTTGCACTACAGGTGCCAAAGATATTCATCATTAGTCATGTTTATCTAAACACTGCTCATCTTTGCACTACGACCAAAGATATTCTTCGAAATCATTCATCTTTGCACTACTGAGCCAAAGATATTGAAGAATATCATCATTTAGACCGAGGATGATGAAAAAATATTTTAAAGGAAACGAATCCATTGAAACAAAAGAATAAATATTAAGGATTCGTATTTTAAACAATCCAAGTTCAAAAATACTTCATAAGTAATCAGAGTGGAGTAAAATTCAAGAATGATCAAAACATGGATACAATCAAAGCTAGTATCCAGAATAGATATTTTGGACAAAAAGAAGAAATTTAAATCAAATCAACCCTTACTATTTCAAAATAATTTAAGAGAAAATTAAATTTCATTAATAATAAGTTGGGGTCTTACAACCTCCCCTCCTTATGAAATTTCGTCCTCGAAATCGACGACGTACTGTGTGTTTTGAAAAGGTGAGGATACCTCGCTTTCATTTCGTTTCAATTCCTGTGTCATTTCCTCTATAGCATGATTCCTCCACAAAACTTTAACTTGTGGTATGACCTTTCTTAGCATGACAGACATGCTCCTTCCTATCTAAAATCTTGGATGTACCTCCTCATACGTTAAGTCTTGGCTATCTCAAATGGGTTCTAACTCAATAACGTGGTTTGGGTCTTTCACATATTTATGAAATGCAGGATATGTGAAACACATTATGAACACGAGACATACTCGGAGGTAACGCAAGTCTATAGGCTACATTTCCTACTCGGTCAAGAATTTGAAATGGACCAATAAATCATGGATTGAGCTTTCCTCTCTTCCCAAATCTTGAAACTCCCTTCCATGGAGCAACTCGCAATAATATCATGATCCCCTACACTAAATTCCACGTCCTTTCGATGAAGATCCGTATAACTCTTTTTGTCGATCTTGTGCCGTTTGTATACGTTGTCGAATCATTTGGATCTTTTAAAGTAGTCATACGTACTTAACTTTAAGGTCCTAACAATGTTGCTTCACCCACCTCGTCCCAACATCTTTGGAGAGCGACACTTTCGTCCATATAATGCTTCAAATGGAGCCACACCTATACTTGCACGATAATCTGTTGTTGTAGGAGAATTCTACCAATGGTAAATACTTATCCCAACCGCCCTTGAAGTTCAGGACACAGAGTCTTAATAAATCTTCAAGAGTTTGAATAGTCCTTTTCGATTGTTCGTCTGTTTGAGGATGGTATGTCGAATCAATAAGAATCCGCGTGCCATAGCTTTTTGCAAGCTAACCCAAAATCTTGAAGTGAATCTTGGGTCACGATCCGAAACTATGGATCAGCATGCATGCCGTAACCTCACAATCTCATTCATATACATACTAAGAAGACGTTCAGTGAATAAGTCTCCGATCGGCAAGAAATGAGCGAGACTTGGTTAATCTATCAATAATAACCCAAATAGCATTGATGCCCGAGAAACCGTAGGAAGACCCGTAACAAAATCCATGGTAATGTGTTCCCACTTCCATTTCGGAATCTCAAGTGGTTGCAACGGACCCTTAGGTACTAGATGCTCCGCCTTTACACGTTGACAAGTTAAACACATTGAGATAAACTTTGCAATCTCTCTCTTCATATTGTTCCACCAAAATGTATGTCGAAGATCACGATACATTTTAGTACTTCTAGGATGGATTACAAATGGTGTATTGTGTGCCTCCATCATAATCTTGTACTTCAAATCAGAGTCGTTATGGTCTGAATATATCTCCACTTTCTCCCCATATAGATAGTGCCTCCATATCTTTAACATGGAACGATTGCCGCTAACTCTAGATCATGAGTAGGATAATTCCTCTCATACTCTTTAAGTTGTCGCGAGGCATGGGCTATGACTTTCCACGTTGCATGAGAACACATCCTAACCCTTTGCTCAAGCATCATCAGAGATAACAAATCCATCCGAACCGGATGGTATTGTTAGAAACAGTCTTAGAAATAAGTCTCCTCTTAAGCTCTTGAAACTTTTCGCTCATTCTTCGCTCCAAACGAATTTTGTATCCTTCCGAGTTAATTTGAGTTAAGGGAGTAGCGATTTGAGAAAACCCTTCCACGAATCTCCGATAATAACCAAATTTAAGCCCAAAAAGCTACGTACTTGATCCACCGACTTTGGTTGCTCCCAACTTTGTATTACTTCAATCTTCACGGATCAACAGATACCCCATGTTTCGACACCGCGTGCCCAAGGAATGCTACTTCCTCGAGCCGAACTCGCATTTCTTTAATTTGGCATATAGTTTGTTTTCACGAAGCCTTTCGAGTACCAAATTTCAAATGGTGCTCATGATCTTCACGACTTTTGGAATATATAAGGATGTCATCAATAAAGACAACAACAAACCGATCCAAATATTCCTTGAATACTTTGGTTCATCATATCCATGAAAGCCGCAGGAGAGCATTAGTCAATCCGAAAGACATGACTAAGAATTCATAATGCCCGTCTCTCGAGTTCTAAAGGCGATCTTTGGAATATCCTCGATTCTAATCTTGGTGATGATATCCGTAAGCGAAGATCGATTTTTGAAAAGAATTGTGCCCTTGCAATTTGGTCAAACAAGTCATCAATACGAGGTAGAGGATACCTATTCTTGATGGTGACATGGTTCAATTCCCGATAGTCAATACAAAGTCGCGATACTCCCGTCTTTCTTCTTTACAAATAAAAGCAGGAGCACCCCAAGGAGATGTACTAGACGAATGGGCCGATGTCCACCAATTCTTGTAGTTGGACCTTTAACTCACGAAGTTTCATATAGAGCCATTCGATATGGGGTTTTAGAAATGGGCTTTGTACCAGGTTCAAGATCAATAAAGAATTCAACTTCACGTTCGGGGTAAACCGGAAGTTCTCGGAAAATACGTCGGGAAAGTCAATAACAACAGAATATTATTCAAATTTGGCGTGTCTTTATTCAAATCCATAACATGGGCTAAGAAAGCTTGACATCCGTTTTTCAATAAACGAATAGCTTTATGATTAGATACGATGGTGATTGATTTTAATGGTTTAGTTGCTTGAATTCGCATAACAAAGTTGGTTAGAATATGAAAACTAAGCGAAAGTAGTATGCATTGCAAGCCAATCATGTTTGATGATAAAGCATATACTTTGTAACAATCTTATTCATTTATTAATAAAAGGTATTAATTTATTAAAGGCTTTGAATTATCTCTATGATCTTTGTTTTATAATATGTGATAAACCCATAGTTTTAAGCAATGCTTTTAGAATAATGATGATGATCATTCTAATGAGATCTAAATTCTTAGAAAGCTTAAAAACTAAAATAGTTCCCAATCATTGGATTACTAAATTGGGGATTAGTGAATCCGGATAGATTGGTACATACGTTGCTTCTTTCATTGGATGAGGATGATTGATCTCATGATCATTTGTGTGGAGACACTAAAGCAAGTATGTAGGTGCTTATTAGAGAATAAGTTCATTGAACGTGGCTCATTAAGGAATACCTAATGGAGTTTTATTTGCTGTCAATAGGAATTCCTGTAGTGATAGTAGTACAAGTGATCCTTGGACTTGAGATCATCATAGTATCTTGTGTATGATGAGTTATACTTTGACTTATTCCTTAAGACCCTTAGGGTATATCAAAGGGTATGCTTGGGTATAATAAGTTGTACATGGAGATAATGTATGATCAATAAAGAATCTACCACTTCTAATAAAAGAAGAGAAATGTCCTATGTGATTCGATAAATGACAACCCAGTAGTCCTTGGCCAAGGCAGAATGAAATTAGAAAGGAGTTTCTAATTTGCATTATTGGAGTTGTGCATTTAAGGATCGAAATACATATAATTAAATAAAATAAGACTTGACAGTAATTCCATGTCTTATATTTAATTGGGACATTGTATGGTGGAAGGATTGAATTGTACGGTAACTGTGACGCCCCCAAAATAGGTATACATCACCTATTCTAAGTTGTCAATACATGGTACAGAAACAACTACAACTTTATTATTTAATAAAATAATAATATTTCTTAAAAATATTCAAGCCCACCTTAGAAATCTGATTTCAGATCATTTATAACACATGTGAGCCACTCAATTACAACAAAAACGTTTTTCTTACAAAAATATTTTAAACTCCCAAAATCAATTATTTTGAGCTTCGGAACTTTAATAATTCATAATAAATAGCCCTTTCATCGAAAATTTGAATCTCGCAAGTTTTATAGGAATTTCAATTCTCTACAACTTACTGAAGAAAGTTTTTCCAAATTCCAAATAGAAATTGAAAGAAATCCACAAACGAAGCGATTTTTAAAATTTATAATCAAATTTCATTCAATAAATGGGGTCCACCGACATGTTTAACATGTTTTAAACATTTATTGCAACAAAAATACTCTTCCTCCTCGTATACTCATATATCCCCATTCGTTGTAAAATATCACCGTTAATATATTATTAAAATAATATATTTAAATGAATTATTTTATCGGAAAAAGATAAAATATTAATTTTCAACAATTGTCATTTTAAAAATTTTCTCCATCTATATCCACATAAAATCAATATTTTCCTCATCATATAAATCAATAATTAATTATTCACAAATAATATTACTGTAATCACAATATTGACAACCGAGCAGCCTCCAGGAAAAAGGGCTTTCCAATAAGAATTTTTCTTCTTCTTGGGCAATTGATTAGGTGACCAAACCTCTCCTTAGATAGAACTTTCTAGACATTGCCAATAATGTTATCTAATAATATTATTAGGATAATATGAATTATTGCTTCGATAATGAAAATCTTGTGTAATGACAATTATTGAACAATGAATATAAAATATCAACGCAAAGCAATTATTAACTCGATAAAATCTTTGAGCGGTAATTATCGTAACCATTATTGAGTAGTGCCCTTACGTAAGAATCAAAATTGGTGCAATACCGTGTGCGCTCAACAACGCGTATTAGTGTGTCTTAACCAAGGGTATTCCAACAAAGATAAGCAGAATAACTACTTACTCGTTATTTAAAAACAACTTATATTTGTCGTTTTCTTCATCCAATCGCTTCAGTTATAGGGCCCACACATGGGTCACGGCTGAGTTGCATTTAATATTCTCACAAGATTTAATATTCCACGACCAAACGAATATTCCCGACGATAATGAATATTTTATAACCACTTGCTTATTTTGAAATATTTGCGATTTAACCCTTAACTATCCACATTAATCAAATCAACCCTTACTTATTTCAAAATAATAAATAAAGGAAATTCCTTTTTATTTAAAATTTAGGGGTCTTACAACCTCCCTCCTTATGAAATTTTCGTCCTCAAAATTGACGTGACGCACACGGTGTTTGAAAAGGTGAGGATACCTCGCTTTCATTTCCGTTTCAAATTCCTGGTCATTTCCTCTATAGCATGATTCCTCCACAAAACTTTAACTTGTGGTATGACCTTTTTGGCGTAGGACATGCTCCTTCCTATCCAAGATCTTGACAGTACCTCCTCATACGTTAAGTCTTTATTTATCTCGAATAGGTTCTAACTTCAATAACGTGGTTCGTGTCTTTCACATATTTACAAAGTACGGATATGTGAAACACATTATGAACACACGAGACATACGGAGAGTAACGCAAGTCTATAGGCTACATTTCCTACTCGGTCAAGAATTTGAAATGGACCAATAAATCGTGGATTGAGCTTTCCTCTCTTCCCAAATCTTGTAACTCCTTCCATGGAGCAACTCGCATGACAATACATGATCCCCTACATTAAATTCCACGTCCTTTCGATGAAGATCCGCATAACTCTTTTGTCGATCTTGTGCCGCTTTGTATACGTTGTCGAATCATTTAGATCTTTTCGGTGAGTCATACGTACTTAACTCGGGTCCCAACAATGTTGCTTCACCCACCTCATCCCAACATATTGGAGAACGACATTTTCATCCATATAATGCTTCAAATGGAGCCACACCTATACTTGCTCGATAATTGTTGTTGTAGGAGAATTCCACCAATGGTAAATACTTATCCCAACTACCTTGAAGTCAGGACACGAGTCTTATTAGATCTTCAAGAGTTTGAATAATCCTCTCTCGATTGTCTCGTCTGGTTTTGGGGATGGTATCTTAGAACTAAATCGCAAATCCGTGCCCATAACTTTTGCAAGCTAACCCAAAATCTTGAAGTGAATCTTGGGTCACGATCCGAAACTATGGATACAGGCATGCCATGCAACCTCACAATCTCATTCACGTACATACTAGCAGAAAACGTTCAGGGAATAAGTCTCCGATCGGCAAGAAATGAGCAGACTTGGTTAATCTATCAACAATAACCCAACTAGCATTGATGCCTTGAGAAACCGTAGGAAGACCCGTAACGAAATCCATAGTAATGTGTTCCCACTTCCATTCCAGGAATCTCAAGTGGTTGAAGCGGACCCTTAGGTACAAGATGCTCGCCTTTACACGTTGGCAAGTTAAACACATCGAGATAAACTTTGCAATCTCTCTCTTCATATTGTTCCACCAAAATGTATGTCGAAGATCACGATACATTTTAGTACTTTCGAGGATGGATTGCAAATGGCGTATTGTGTGCCTCCATCATAATCTTGTACTTCAAATCGAGTCGTTAGAACACAAAGTCTAGAGTGGACTCAAGTATTCCTTCTTCATCAATTCTCGCCTTAGGAATAGCTCCTTCTTGTACTTTCTTCTTCATACGATCGCCTCAAGATTGGGTGGCTTGAGCAACCTTAACTTTTTCTATTAAAGTTGGCTCTATGCGTATACTTGACATCATCGCACTCGTTCTCGATATGATCTTTACTCAACGCGTACCTACCACATTCGCTTTTCCAGGATGGTATTGAATAGTGTGGTCGTAGTCTTTCAATAACTCGAGCCAACGTTGCCGCCGATGTTGAGTTCTTTTTGAGTGAAGAAATATTTAAGGCTTTTATGGTCCGAATATATCTCCACTTTCTCCCCATATAGATAAGTGCCTCCATATCTTTAAGCGGCAACGATCATGCTTTTGCTAACTCTAGATCATGAGTAGGATAATTCCTCTCATACTCTTTAAGTTGTCGTGAGGCATAGGCTATGACTTTCCCACGTTGCATAAGAACACATCCTAACCCTTTGCTCAAGCATCACAGAGATAACAAATCCATCCGAACCGGATGGTATTGTTAGAACAGTCTTAGAAATAAGTCTCCTCTTAAGCTCTTGGAAAGTTTTCTCGCATTCTTCGCTCCAAACGAATTTTGTATCCTTCCGAAAGTTAGTGAGTTAATGGAGTAGCGATTTGAGAAAACCTTCCACGAATCTCGATAATAACCGGCTAAGCCCAAAAGCTACGACTTGACCAATTGACTTCGGTTGCTCTAACTTTGTATTGCTTCAATCTTCACGGATCAACAGATATCTCCATGTTTCGACACCGCGTGCCCAAGGAATGCTACTTCCTCAAGCCGAACTCGCATTTCTTCAATTTGGCATATAGTTGGTTTTCGAAGCCTTTGGAGTACCCGCTTCAAATGGTGCTCATGATCTTCACGGCTTTGGAATATATGAGGATGTCATCAATAAAGACAACAACGAATTGATCCAAATATTCCTTGAATACTCGGTTCATCATATCCATGAAAGCGCAGGAGCATTAGTTAGTCCGAAAGACATGACTAAGAATTCATAATGCCCATACCGAAGTTCTCAAGCGCGTCTTTGGAATATCCTCGATTCTAATCTTCATTTGATGATATCCGTAAGCGAAGATCGATTTTTGAAAAGAATTGTACTTGCTTCGGTGGTCGGGTCAAACAAGTCATCAATACGAGGTAGAGGATACATATTCTTGATGGTGACATGGTTCAATTCCCGATAGTCAATACAAAGTCGCATACTCCCGTCTTTTCTTCTTTACAAATAAAAGCAGAGCACCCAAGGAGATGTACTAGGGACGAATGAAACCGATGTCCAAAGAATTAGGTGAGTTGGACCTTTAACTCCTCGAAGTTCAATAGGAGCCATTCGATATGGGGTTTTAGAAATGGGCTTTGTACCGAGTTCAAGATTAATAAAGAATTCAACTTCACGCTCGGGGTAGACATCGAAGTTCTTCTTGGAAATACGTCGGGAAAGTCAATAACAACAGAATATTATTCAAATTTGACGTGTCTTTATTCAAATCCATAACATGGGCTAAGAAAGCTTGACATCCGCTTTTTTAATAAACGAATAGCTTTATGATTAGATATGACGGTGATCGATTTTAATGGTTTAGTTTGCTTGAATTCGCACAACACAGTTGGTTAGGAATATGAAAACTAACAACCTTACGAAAATAATCAATTTTGGCATGATGAGTAGTTAACCAATCAATCCCTAAAATCACATCAAAAGCAAGTATCTTTAAAGAGATAAGGTCAACTGTGTAAGGTAATGGTGCCAACTTGAATCAAACAAGATTTATAAGCAGTGGATGTGATGAAAGTTTCTCTAACGGAGTTTCCACAGATAGGTCAAAGTCTAATTTCTCCGAGTCAAGTTTAAGCGTTGAGCACGTGCGGAGAGATAAATGAATGGGTAGCACCCCAGATCAAGTAAGGTATAAACTTCGCAAGAATTTATAAATAGCTTACCCGTGATCACCTCGTTTGGGTTCCTCGATTATGACCAAATACAACAAACGCTCTTCCGGAATCGTTGACTTTGACTTTTCTCGGGACGATCTTTTGAGTCACCGTCCTCATTGAACTAGGTTTCGCCATTGCATAATCTCGAGCGATATGTCCTTCCTTTCCACAATTATAGCATACCTTGAACTGTTGTGGGCGGTTTGGGGTGATATGTCCCTCTTTTCCGCATTTGTAGCATATGGATGGGTGGTCGTTCTCCTCCCTTAGAACCGATTCTTTGCCAAAGACTTTCATCATCTTCACATGGTTAGTTGTTAAATCTCCTCTTTTTAAAATCTCCTCCGACTCGCTTCTTCTATTTTCATGGCCATGATTACCACCGGAGTGGTTACCATTTCTGTCCGTCTGCTTTTCTCCGCAGTTATCATTATTATTACATTGATCGCTATCTACGACACGATCCTGGTTGTGGTCCCTCGACTGCATAGTACTCGTTATCTCGCTCTAATAATTGAGCCTCATTTACAACATCTGAATAAAGAGAAAATTTATGTGAAATGAGATATCGACGTATCTGGGTTTCAAACCTCTAAGAAACATCCGTCATACGTTCCTCATTCTCCACCAAATGAGGTGCAAACTCGGATAACTCTATGCAAACTTTGCCTCGATCGAGACACCGTCGTGTTGTTTTGTTCCAATCGATGAACTCCACTTCCTTCATATGACCGAACACTTTCGGAAAGTATTTGTCATTAAATAGCTTCTCAAACGTCTCCCAAGATACGTCTTTGAGTCTTAATTTGGATGGTACGCTTACATGACTCCCACCAGTGAGTCCGCCTCGCCACGGAACATAAAGGTGGCGAATGGAACCTTCCGTTCTCCGTGCATCCCAAGACATCGAATATCTTGGTAATTTGTTTGACCCATGTTTCCGCCATGATCGGATCCGGCTTTCCTTAAATTCGTGGTCCCAACTCTTCTTTGCTTGCTTTTGCGGACAACCCGTGAATTGCTATCATTTCCTCTCAGTATTTTGAACACGAGTCTCCAAATGCGATTTTGCATGAATCGCAAAAACTTCTAAACATCCCTCGCTCATCATCTCTTTCAATGGTGTTGTTCACGGGAGGAACATTGCCAAATTGACTGCAGACGTTCTCCTCGTTGGTGAGTACAGCATCTCCACGGTCTCATTTCCATTGTTAATATTCTCGATTCGACATTCTCAAATCACCGTCATAAAACAAGGGTTAATTAAGAAAATCAATATATCACATAATATCCCTATATATTGACCAACTAACAAATAAGCTTTGTAGGACACACTAGCGAAGGATTTACTCGTCTCTCCCTCCTAGTTCTATTCCCCGATCTCCGCCAGAGATCATATCCCTAAGCTCGATACCAACCATGGACGCCCCCAAAATAGGTATACATCACCTATTACGAGTTGTCGTAATACATGCATGTAAACAACTACAACTTTATTATTACAACAAGAAAGCGTGAGTTTGAATACAAATATTATCTTCTGCACAATATCTATACTCAAATAAATCCTCATCACATTTATTGATACATTATTTTACAAAATGGTGAGGACTACTAAACAATCCTTTCTAAAACCTTCATTCCATACCCAGAGCTAGATTCTCGCTTATATTCTCGCCTCCACGAGAAAAATGGAAAAAAGGAAAAGGGTGAGCTCAACTAGCTCGATAAAGAATATTACGACTAAGATAATATACAACAAATTATCGTTAGTCTTCAACAGGAAAAATCTAATAGAATACAATAGACAACAAATTTTTAATCAATATTCGCAATGAAATAATAATTAATTATTAAGAGTTAAGTAGAGAATGCAAACTACTATCTTCTATGTATGAATTCAAAAGTTCATCGCTCATCTTTTATCCCCGTAACATCAATCAATATACATCCGAATCAAATATTCATCTTTGACTACAGCCAAAGATATTCATCGATTAATTCAGTGTTCATTTAAACACTGTTCATCTTTTTACTACTACGGCCAAAGATATTCTTCGTAAATCATTCATCTTTGACCTCTGGGCCAAAGATATTCTTAAGAAATCATTCATCTTTGCACTACAGCCAATGATATTCCATAATATCATCATTTAAGACCGAGGATGATGAAAATATTTTTTTTAAAGAAACGAATCCGGTGAAACAAAATGACAAGGATTAAGGATTAAGGATTCGTGACTTGGTTTTATCCACGCCCAAAAATACCTCAAAAATAATCATAGTGGTGTAAAATTCAAGAATGATCAAAACATGGATACAATCGAAAGTTAGTATCCGAGAATAGATGTTTTAGACGAAAAGAAGAAATTTTATTTTTCTATTGAATAAGACTTAGATATCGTGAATAGTCCGATATCGTGAATAGTAACTCAACACCAAAAGATAGAAATTCCACAAAAAACATCTTCACGCTTCATGAATAGTACTCGTGAATAAGAATCGTGAATGAATAGTAACTTATGAATAGTAACTCGTGAATAAGAACTCATGAATAAGAACCCGTGAATAGTAAACCCCAACATGAAAAAGTTCTAAATTTGTTAAAAACTCGGATCAACATTTCAAAGATAATGATATTGAAGAAATAATATCATTACGAAAAAAAATAATATCCCTTACCTCGAAAGATCAGTACTTTAGCTAGAATAAGGGATATAGTGCTGAAGGGAACTTGCACCGTCTAGCAATACTCAAAGTATACTCAAAATACTCACAAGAATACGCTCGATAATATAGAGAGAGAAAACTTCAGATTTCTGGTGTGATTTTCAATTCTAACCTAAGCACCCTATTTATAGGAAAACGCTTAACACCAAAGCGTAAAATTTAATAAAATAATAATATTTCTTAAAAATATTCAAGCCCACCTTAGAAATCTGATTTCAGATCATTTATAACACATGTGAGCCACTCAATTACAACAAAAACGTTTTTCTTACAAAAAATATTTTAAACTCCCAAAAATCAATTATTTCGAACTTCGGAACTTCAATAATTCATAATAAATAGCCCTTTCATCAAAAAAATTCGAATCTCGCGTGTTTTTATAGGAATTTCAATTCTCTACAACTTTGCAGAAGAAAGTTTTTCCAAATTCCAAATAGAAATTGACCGAAATTCACAAACGAAGCGATTTTATGTTTATAATCAAATTTCAATCAATAAATGGGGTCCAACAGACATGTTTAACATGTTTTAAACATTTATTGCAACAAAAAAATACTCTTCCTCATCGTATACTCATATATCCCCATTCGTTGTAAAATATCACCAGATTAATATATTATTAAAATAATATATTTAAATGAATTATTTTATCGAAAAAAGATAAAATATTAATTTTCAACAATTGTCATTTTTAAAATTTTTCCATCTATATCCACATAAAATCAATATTTTCCTCATCATATAAATCAATAATTAATTATTCACAAATAATATTACGTAATCACAATATTGACAACCGTGCAGCTCCTCAGAAGAGGGCTTTTCAATAAGAATTTCTTCTTACTTTGCGCCGCAATTAGGTGACCAAACCTCTCCTTGTACGTAACTTTCTAGACATTGCAATAATGTTATCTAATAATATTATTCGGATAATATGAATTATTGCTTCGATAATGAAAATACGTGTATTGACAATTATTGAACAACAAAGAATATAAAATATCAACGCAAAGCAATTATTAACTCAATAAAATAATTGAGCAAGAATTATCGTAACCATTATTGAGTAGTACCTCTCTCACGTAAGAATCAATAATTGGTGCAATACCGTAAAGTATCGCTCAACAACGCCAGACGTATTAGTGTGTCTTAATCACCGGGTATTCCAACAAAGATAACTCAGAATAACTACGCCAGTTATTTAAAAACAACTTATATTTGTCGTTTTCTTCATCCAATCGCTTTCAGTTATGGGGCCCACACATGGTTTATACAGCCGCATTTAATATTCCCCGACAAAGACGAATATTCCACGACCAAACGAATATTCCCAACGATAATGAATATTTTATAACCACTTGCTTATTTTGAAATATTTGCGTATTTAACCCTTAACTATCCACATTAATCAAATCAACCCTTACTATTTCAAAATAATAAATAAAGGAAATTCCTTTTTATTTAAAAATTTGAGGTCTTACTGAAGAACTATTTACTCAAGTGTTCTTTAATGATTAATGTTGAAATCTATATTATCCGGAAAAGTCGTTGATTCTTTGGGGAGCTTTATCCCTATTGTAGAATAAATATTATTTATTTAAATAAATTAATTATTTAATTTCTTTATTTAAATAAGATTAGAATTGTTCTAATTGATTTATTCACAAATAGGTTTAATATGGAGAACCTAAAGGGTCACACCATAAAAGGAAGAATAATAATTTAAGAAGTTAATGGCATAATCGTAATAATATGTTAAGTATATTTAATTTAATCTATGGTGATAGAATAAATTAAATAGCTTAATATTTATTATTTAATATTTTAGAAATATTAAATATAAATTAATAAAGAGGAGTCTTATTAATATTATTACAATTATTATTATTTTAATATCTAAAAAGTTTAGGAATTAATTTAATATAAGTACTCTCATTTATTCCTAATAAGATTAGGAGGTTAAATTAATTAAAAGAGTTTAATTAATTATCCCTAATAAGATTAGGGAGCTTAATTAATTAAAAAAATTTAATTAATTAAATAAAATCCAATTCCTTAATTGTTAAGATGGGTTGCCCACATCTATTAATAAGAGGAGTCTTATTATGGGTGGTAGGAGTTGTTGACTTTTTCAACATACGACATAATTCCAATTGTTGGGAGAGTACACCTTTTCTATAGAGATAGAAAAACTAGGGTTTAGCCAACCACCCCTTCTTCTTGAATTTTCTTCTTCCTTGGTGGATCACCTCTGAGGCCAAACATTTGGGTGGCTAACGTTGATCAAAGGAAGGAACCAAACCCGGTGGATTCAAGATTGAACGCGAAAGGATTTGGAGGTGAAACTTGCACGAGGAAGCTCGATCTTCAAGGGTATGATTTATTCTTTATCTTTTCGTTTAATTAATAATTGTGCGTAAAGGGTGATCCGGGTATATGGTTTGTAAATTTTTAAACTCTGATTTTACACGCTTCCGCATTAATTTTGCAATTTGATTGCTTTCATGAATATTACAAACCTAACACTAACAACCGTACGAAAATAATCAATTTTGGCATGATGAGTAGTTAACCAATCAATCCCTAAAATCACATCAAAAACAAGTATCTTTAAAGAGATAAGGTCAACAGGTAAGGTGATGGTGCCAACTTGAATCAAACAAGATTTATAAACAGTGGATGTGATGAAAGTTTCTCCTAACGGAGTTTCCACAGATAGGTCAAAGTCTAATTTCTCCGGAGTCAAGTTTAAACGTTGAGCACATGCAGGAGAGATAAATGAATGGGTAAACCCCAGATCAAGTAAGGTATAAACTTCGCAAGAATTTATAAATAGCTTACCCATGATCACCTCATTGGGTTCTCGCATTATGACCCGGTCACAACAAACGCTTCTTCCGGAATCGTTGACTTTGACTTTTCCGGGATGATCTTTTGAGTCACCGTCCTCATTGAACTAGGTTTTACATCGTATAATCTCGAAGCGATATGTCCTTCCTTTCCACAATTATAGCATACCTTGAACTGTGGGCGTTTGGTGATATGTCCTCTTTTTCGTGATTTAGTATATATGACCGGTGGTCGTTCTCCTCCCTTAGAACCGATTCTTCTTAAACCTGACTTATCGTCTTCACATGGTCGTTGTTAAATCTCCTCTTTTTAAAATCTCCTCCGACTTGCTTCTTCTATTTTCATGGCTATGATTACCACCGGAGTGGTTACCATTTTTGTCCGTCTCTGCTTTTCTTCATTTGGTTATCATTATTACATTGATCGCTATCTCCGTACGATCCTCGGTTATGGTCCTCAATGATGGTGTACTCGTTATCTCATTTCTAATAATTGAGCCCACATTTACAACATCTCGAATAGAGAGAAAATTTATGAGAAATGAGATATTGTCGTACGGGTTTCAAACCTCTCAAAAACATCCAGCATCATCGTTCCTCATTCTCCACCAAATGAGGTGCAAACACGGATAACTCGCAAACTTTGCCTCGTGATTGAGACACCGCCATGTTATTTTGTTCTAATCGATGAACTCCACTTCCTTCATATGATGAACACTTTCGTGAAAGTATTTGTCATTAAATAATTTCAAATGTCTCCCAAGACATGTTGAATGTATTGGATGGGTACGCTTCACGACTCCCACCAAGAGTCCGCTTCGCCACGGAACATAAAGGTGGCGAATGGAACCTTCTGTTCTCTCCGCATCCCAAGACATCGAATATCTTGGTAATTTGCTTGACCCATGTTTCCACCATGATCGGATCTCGCTTTCCCTTAAATTCGGTGGTCCCAACTCTTCGAATCGCTTAAGTTGTGACAACCCGTGAATTGCTATCATTTCCTCCTCGTATTTTGAACACGAAGTCTCCTCGTCTCGATTTTGCATGAATCGCAAAAAGCTTCTAAACATCCCCTCGCTCATCATCTACTCATTGGTGTTGTTCACGGGAGGAACATCGCCACGATTGTTGCAGACGTTCTCCTCGTTGGTGAGTACAGAGGCGTCTCCGGCCTAATTTCCATTGTTAATATTCTCGGTCGACATTCTCAAATATCGTCATAAAACAAGGGTTAATTAAGGAAATCAATATATCACATAATATCGTTATATCTTGACCAACTAAAAAAATAAGCTTAGGTAGGGACACACTAGCGAAGGATTTACTCGTCTCTCCCTCCTAGTTCTATTCCCCGATCTCCGCTGGGAGATCATATCCCTAAGCTCGATACCAATCTGTAACTCTGGACACCAACTTGTGTCAAGACTCACATTGATACCTATCGGTTTGCCACCACAGCAAGGCGTCCCTACGGAGAGTCCGCTTCGGTGCATCCCCCATAAATGTGAAGTCACCAAATGGAGAGGCTCGGGGCTTTTTTATTAATAGCTCGATACCAACTGTGACGCCCCCAAAAAAATAGGTATACATCACCCATTCCGAGTTGTCAATACATGGTATGCAAAACAACTACAACTTTATTATTACAAATCAGAAAGCGTGAGTTTGAATACAAATATTATCTTCTACAGTATAATATCTATACTCAAATAAATCCTCATCACATTTATTGATACATTATTTTACAAAATGGTGAGAACTACTAAACAATTCTTTCTAAAACCTTCATTCCATACCCCGACTGCATTTCGCTTATATTCTCGCCTCCCGAGAAGAAAAATGGAACAAAAGGAAAAGGGTGAGCTCAACTAGCCCAAAGAAAGAATATTATGACTAAGATAATATACAACAATTTACAGTTAGTCTTCAACAGGGAAAAATCTAATAGAATACAATAGACAACAAATTTTTAATCAATATTCGCAATGAAATAATAATTCATTAGAAGAGTTAAGTAGAGAATGCAAACTACTATCTTCTATGTATGAATTTAAAAGTTCATCGCTCATCTTTATCCTCGTAACATCAATCAATATACATCCGGAATAAAATATTCATCTTTGCACTACTAAAGCAAAGATATTCATCATTGGTCATGTTCATCTAAACACTGCTCATCTTTGCACTACTACCAAAGATATTCTTGAGAAATCATTCATCTTCGCACTACACAGCCAAAGATATTCAATAATATCATCATTTAGACCGAGGATGATGAAAAATATTTTAAAGGAAACGAATCCGGTGAAAAACAAAAGAACAATATTAAGGATTCAGTATTTTAAACAATCCAAGTTCAAAAATACTTCATAAGTAATCAGTGGAGTAAAATTCAAGAATGATCAAAACATGGATACAATCAAATCTAGTATCCGAATAGATATTTTGGACAAAAAGAAGAAATTTCATTTTTCTATGAATAAGGCCGTGATTCGTGAATAAAGTGTCGATATCGTGAATAGGCCGATTTACGTGAATAAGTAACTCTCAGACACCAAAAGATAGAAATTTCACAAAAAACATCTTCACGATTCGTGAATAGACTCATGAATAGTAAATCGTGAATAGTAATTCATGAATAAGAACTCGTGAATAAGAACTCATGAATAAGAACTCATGAATAGTAACCCCAACATGAAAAAGTTCCAAATTTGATAAAAAGTTCCAACCAATATTTCAAAGATAATGATATTGAAGAAATAATATCATTTGAGAAGAAAATAACATCCCTTACCTCGAAAGATTAAGACTTTAAATTTGGAATACCGGGTATAGTCTTTGAAGGAACTTGCATGAAATCTAACAATACACAAAGTATACTAAAAATACTCACAAGAATACGCTCGATAATATAGAGAGAAAACTTCAGATTTACGGTGTGATTTTCAATTTAACCCAAGACCCTATTTATAGGAAAATCTTTAGAACACCAAAGCGTAAAATTTAATATAATATTAATATATATATTAAGATTTCTACGCCCACCTTCCTAGATCTGATCTCAGCTCATTATGCACATGTTGTAGCCCACAAAACAAACAAAAAACGTTTTTATTATTTAAAATATTTTAAACTTTCAAAAATCAATTATTTCTGAGCTTCGGAACTTCAATAATTCATAATAAATAGCCCTTCTATCAGAAAATTCGAATCTCGCGAATTTTTATAGAAAATTCAATTCTCTACAACTTTGCGTAAGAAAGTTTTTCCAAATTCCAAATGTAAATTGGACCAAATCCATAAACAGGGGATTTTAAAGCTATAATCAAATTTCATCAATAAATGGGGTCCACTGACATGTTTAACATGTTTTAAATATTTATTGCAACAAAAATACTCTTCCTCCTCGTATACTCATTTATCCCACATTTGTTGTAAAAATATCACCATTATTATATTATTAAAATATAATAATATATTTAAAAGAATTATTTTATCGTAAAAGATAAAATTTCAATTTTCAACAATTGTCACATTTAAAATTTTCTCCATCTATATCCACATAAAATCAATATTTTCCTCATCATATGAATCAATAATTAATTATTCACAAATAATATTACGTAATCACAATATCGATAACCAAGTTAGCCCAGGAAAGAGGGGCTTTCCAATAAGAATTTCTTTTTCTTGCGCCGCAATTAGGTAACCAAACCTCTCCTTAGAGCGTAACTTTCTAGACATTGCCAATAATGTTATCTAATAATATTATTAGGATAATATGAATTATTGCTTCGTTAATGAAAAATACTATGTAATGACAATTATTCAAACAATGTGAATATAAAATATCAACGCTAAAGAATTATTAACTCAATAAAATATCGAATAAAGTAATTATCGTAACCATTATTGAGTAGTGCCTTCACGTAAGAATCAACAATTGGTGCAATACGCTGGTGCTATCGTGTGTTTTAACCACCGGGTATTTTAACAAAGATAATTGAATAACAATTCTACCGTTATTTTTAAACAACTTATATTTGTCATTTTCTTCATCCAATCGCTTTCAGTTATGGGGACCACACACGGCTGCTACTGTGTCGCATTTAATATTCCCGACAAAGCATTTAATATTCCACGACCAAACGAATATTCAAACAACAATGAATATTTTATAACAACTTGCTTATTTTGAAGTACTTCATGCGATTTTACCCTTAACTATCCACATTAATCAAATCAACCCTTACTATTTCAAAATAATAAATAGAGAAAATTAAATTTCATTAATAATAAGTTGGGGTCTTACGATTGTTATTCTTTCTTATTCATGAAGAGAACTTTCATTATTCCATTCATTATTATTCTCATTGGAATAACTCAGTAAATGTGACGCCCCAAAATAGGTATACATCACCTATTACGAAAGTTGTCAATACATGGTACGTAAACAACTACAACTTTATTATTACAACAAGAAATCGTGAGTTTGAATACAAATATTATCTTCTAGATAATATCTATACTCAAATAAATTCTCATCACATTTATTGATACATTATTTTACAAAATGGTGAGGACTACTAAACAATCCTTTCTAAAACCTTCATTCCATACCCTCACTAAATGTACTCGCTTATATTCTCGCCTCCCGAGAAAAATGGAACAAAAGGAAAAGGGTGAGCTCAACTAGCTCAATAAAGAATATTATGACTAAGATAATATACAACAAATTATCGTTAGTCTTCAACAGGAAAAAATCTAATAGAATACAATAGACAACAAATTTTAAATCAATATTCGCAATGAAATAATAATTCATTAGAAGAGTTAAGTAGAGAATGCAAACTACTATCTTCTATGTATGAATTTAAAAGTTCATCGCTCATCTTTTATCCCCGTAACATCAATCAATATACATCATCCGAATCAAATATTCATCTTTGCACTACTGTGCCAAAAGATATTCATCATTAGTCATGTTCATTTAAACACTGTTCATCTTTCAGACTACGGGCCAAAGATATTCTTTAAATCATTCATCTTTGCACTACAGGATAAAGATATTCTTAAGAAATCATTCATCTTTGCACTACTGAGCCAAAGATATTCCATAATATCATCATTTAAGACCGAGGATGATGAAAATATTTTTTAAAGAAACGAATCCAAAGTGAAACAAAATGACAAGGATTAAGGATTAAGAATTCGTACTTGGTTTTATCCACGTCCAAAAATACCTCAAAAATAATCATAGTGGTGTAAAATTCAAAATGATCAAAACATGGATACAATCGAGTTAGTATCCGAATAGATGTTTTGGACGAAAAGAAGAAATTTTATTTTTCTATTGAATAATCAGATATCGTGAATAGTGCCGATATCGTGAATAAAGGTCAGATACGTGAATTATAAGACCAAATTTTTTTAAAATAAAAGGAATTTCCTTTATTTATTATTTTGAAATAGTAAGGGTTGATTTGATTAATGTGGATAGTTAGGGGTAAAATACATAAATATTTCAAAATAAGCAAGTGGTTATAAAATATTCATTGTTGTGGGAATATTCGTTTGGTCGTGGAATATTATATCTTTGTGGGAATATTCGTATTTACAAGCAGCCCATGTGTGGGCCCCATAACGGAAAGCGATTGGATGAGGAAAACGACAAATATAAGTTGTTTAAAATAACGGCGTAATTGTTACTGAATTATCTTGTTGGAATAATCTTGCCGGTGGTTAAAACACACTAATACGGCGTTGTTGAAGCAGTAGCACGCAGTATTGCATCAATTATTGATCCTCACGTAAGAAGGCACTACTCAATAATTGTTACAAGAATTATTATTCAAAGATTTTATTTTATTGATTCAATAATTGATGCGTTGGTATTTTATATTATTCTTTGTTTCAATAATTGTCACCGCACAAAGATTTCCCATTATCGATCAATAATTCATATTATTTGAATAATATTATTAGATAACATTATTGGCAATGTCTAGAAAGTTACGCTCTAAAGAGAGGTTTGGTCACCTAATTGCGGCGCCAGAAGGAGAGATCCTTATCGAAAGCCCCTCTTTCCTCGGAGCCACTGGTCATTATAATTGTGATTCTCGTAATATTATTTGGGAATAATTAATTATTGATTTATATGATAAGAAAATATTTATTTGATATGGATATAAATGATGGATTTATTTATTATATGTGGTTATAATTGAAGGATTTAATGTTGAGGTGTTTTATCAAGATTTTTGCCGGAATGGAGGTATTAAAAATCAAATCGGTATTTTTACGATATATATGCGTGAGTTATAATTTTTAATCAACCGATTGGATTGTTGCGATTTTTGGATATGTTATACATATATAAGTTGAGTATATGTCTACAAATTTTGAACCGTTAAAATGAACGAATGATTTGTTATAAATTTTAAGAGGTGTTTGATTAGGAAAGTAGGGTTATAATTGATTTTGGTGGAAAATTCTAGAATTGAGTGGGCCCCACTTGTGGTTGGTGAAAAATGTGCTGAATTTTATTTCAAATGTGGTGGGTGGCAATAGTAAAGGTAGGTAAAGCCATCGGTGTGCGAGCAGTCAAGTCCGCTTTACGGGCTAACATTTTCCTATAAATAGAGGGCTAAGTTAGAATTGAAAATCACACCGTAAACAAAGTTTTTCTCTTTTTCTCTCTATATTATTGAGCGATTTTGTGAGTATTTAGATACTTTGAGAGTTCTTTGTTTCAAGATAAGTTTCATTCAAAGATCACTTAGATCTTTCCTTCCGGCATCGATTCTTTCGAGGTAAAGGATGTTATTTTCTTCTCAAATGATATTATTTCTTCAATATCATTATCTTTGAAATATTGGTTGGAACTTTTTATCAAATTTGGAACTTTTTTCATGTCTCGGGTTACTTATTCATGAGTTACTATTCACGAAGTTACTATTCATGAGTTACTATTCACGAGTTACTATTCACGAAAGTACTATTCATGAAGCGTGAAAATGTTTTTTTGTGGAATTTCTATCTTTTGGTGTCTGAGTTACTTATTCACGATACTATGACTATTCACGATACTCAAGACTATTCATCGAAAAATAAAATTTCTTCTTTTCATTCAAAATATCTATTCGGATACTAGCTTTGATTGTATCCATGTTTTGATCATTCTTGAATTTTACACCACTATGATTATTTTGAGGTATTTTTGAACATGGATAAAACAAAGTACTAATCCTTAATCCTTAATCCTTGTCATTTTGTTTCAATGGATTCGCTTTCTTTAAAATATATTTTCATCATCCTCGCCTTAAATGATGATATTATTGAATATCTTTGGCCCAGTAGTGCAAAGATGAATGATTTCAAGAATATCTTTGGCTCAGTAGTGCAAAGATGAACAAGTGTTTAAATGAATACGATTAATCGATGAATATCTTTGGCCCAGAGTGCAAAGATGAATATTTGATTCCAGATGTTTATGGATTGTTGTTACTGTGGATAAAAGATAGACGATGAACTTTTAAATTCATACATGAAGATAGTAGTTTGCATTCTCTACTTAACTCTTCTAATGAATTATTATTTCACGTAATATTGATTTAAAATTTGTTGTCTATCAGTATTCTATTAAATTTTTCCCTCGTTGAAGACTAACGATAATTTGTTGTATATTATCTTAGTCATAATATTCTTTATCGAAGCTAGTTGAGCTCACCCTTTTCCTTTTGTTCCATTCTTCTCGTGGAGGCGAGAATATAAATAAAGTATTAAGTGGGTAATGGAATGAAGGTTTTAGAAAGGATTGTTTAGTAGTCCTCACCATTTTTGTAAAATAATATATCAATAAATGTGATGAGGATTTATTTGAGTATAGATATTGTCTGTAAGATAATATTTGTATTTAAACTCACGCTTTTCTTGTTGTAATAATAAAGTTGTAGTTGTTTCGTACCATGTATCGACAACTCAGAATGGGTGATGTATACCTATTTTGGGGGCGCCACATGAATAGTAACTCCAGACACCAAAAGATAGAAATTCCACAAAAATATCTTTACGCTTTCATGAATAGTACTCGTGAATAAGAACTCGTGAATAAGAATCATGAATAAGAACTCGTGAATAAGAACTCATGAATAAGAACCCATGAATAAGTAACCCCGATATGAAAAAGTTCCAAATTTGATAAAAACTTCAGATCAATATTTCAAAGATAATGATATTGAAGAAATAATATCATTACGAAAAAAAATAATATCCCTTACCTCGAAAGATCAAGACTTTAGCTAGAATACTAGGGTATAAGGCTTAAGAGAACTTGCACCGCTCCTAGCAATACTCAAAGTATACTCAAAATACTCACAAGAATACGCCTTCGATAATATAGAGAGAAAACTTCATTTACGGTGTGATTTTCAATTCTAACCCAAGACCCTATTTATAGGAAAACGCTAACACCAAAGCGTAAAATTTAATAAAATAATAATATTTCTTAAAAATATTCAAGCCCACCTTAGAAATCTGATTTCAGATCATTTATAACACATGTGAGCCACTCAATTACAACAAAAAACGTTTTTCTTACAAAAATATTTTAAACTCCCAAAATCAATTATTTTGAGTTTCTAACATCAATAATTCATAATAAATAGCCCTTTCATCAGAAAAATTGAATCTCGCGTGTTTTTATAGGAATTTCAATTTCTACAACTTTGCAGAAGAAAGTTTTTCCAAATTCCAAATAGAAATTGACCGAAATCCACAAATCAAGCGATTTTACGTGCTATAATCAAATTTTCAAATAATAAATGGGGTCCACCGACATGTTTAATATGTTTTAAACATTTATTGCAACAAAAATACTCTTCCTCCTCGTATACTCATATATCCCCATTCGTTGTAAAATATCACCGTTAATATATTATTAAAATAATATATTTAAATCTAATTATTTTATCGTAAAAGATAAAATATTAATTTTCAACAATTGTCATTTTAAAAATTTTCTCCATCTATATCCACATAAAATCAATATTTTCCTCATCATATAAATCAATAATTAATTATTCACAAATAATATTACGTAATCACAATATTGACAACCAGTGCAGCTTCTCAGAAAGAGGGGCTTTCCAATAAGAATTTCTTCTTCTGGCGCCAATTAAATTAGGTGACCAAACCTCTCCTTAGATAGAACTTTCTAGACATTACCAATAATGTTATCTAATAATATTATTCAGGATAATATGAATTATTGCTTCGATAATGAAAATATCGTGTAATGACAATTATTGAACAACAAGAATATAAAATATCAACGCAAAGAATTATTAACTCAATAAAATATCGAAGCAAAGAATTATCAGAACCATTATTGAGTAGTGCCCTTCACGTAAGAATCAATAATTGGTGCAATACCAGGTGCCATCGCTCAACAACGCGTATTAGTGTGTCTTAACCACCGGGTATTCCAACAAGATAATCTGCAGAATAACTACGCTAGTTATTTAAAAACAACTTATATTTGTCGTTTTCTTCATCCAATCGCTTTCTGTTATGGGGCCCACACATGGTTGCTTGTCAGCATTTAATATTCCCGACAAAGCATTTAATATTCCACCACCAAAACTAATATTCCCCGACGATAATGAATATTTTATAACCACTGCTTATTTTGAAATATTTCATGTATTTAACCCTTAACTATCCACATTAATCAAATCAACCCTTACTATTTCAAAATAATAAATAAAGGAAATTCCTTTTATTTAAAATTTTCGGTCTTACAACCTCCCTCCTTATGAAATTTCGCCCCTCGAAATCGACGACGCACTGTGTGTTTCAAAAGGTGAGGATACCTCGCTTTCATTTCCGCTTCAAATTCCCGTGTCATTTCCTCTATAAGCATGATTCCTCCACAAAACTTTAACTTGTGGTATGACCTTTCATGGCGTAGGACATGCTCCTTCCTATCCAAGATCTTGACAGTACCTCCTCACACGTTAAGTCTTCTATTATCTCGTCCTGGTTCTAACTCAATAACGTGGTTCGGGTCTTTCACATATTTACAAAGTACAGATACGTGAAACACATTATGAACACGAGACATACTTGAGGTAACGCAAGTCTATAGGCTACATTTCCTACTCGGTCAAGAATTTGAAATGGACCAATAAATCGTGGATTGAGCTTTCTCTCTTCCCAAATCTTGTAACTCCCTTCCATGGAGCAAACTCGCAACAATACATGATCCCCTACATTAAATTCCACGTCCTTTCGATGAAGATCCGTGATAACTCTTTTGTCGATCTTGTGCCGTTTGTATACGTTATCGAATCATTTGGATCTTTTCGGTGAGTCATACGCATTTTAACTCGGGTCCCAACAATGTTGCTTCACCCACCTCATCCCAACATATTGGAGAACGACATTTTCGCCCATATAATGCTTCAAATGGAGCCACACCTATACTTGCTCGATAACTTGTTGTTGTAGGAGAATTCCACCAATGGTAAATACTTATCCCAACTACCCTTGAAGTTCAGGACATGTAGTCTTATTAGATCTTCAAGAGTTTGAATAGTCCTCTCTCGATTGTCCGGTCTGTTTGGGGATGGTATGCCGAACTAAATCGCAAACTGCGTGCCCATAGCTTTTTGCAAGCTAACCCAAAATCTTGAAATGAATCTTGGGTCACGATCCAAACTATGGATACAGTGCATGCCATGCAACCTCACAATCTCATTCACGTATATACCAAAGAAGACGCTCAAGGAATAAGTCTCCCCAGACGGCAAGAAATGAAAGCAGACTTGGTTAATCTATCAACAATAACCCAACTAGCATTGATGCCTTGAGAAACCGTAGGAAGACCCGTAACTAAATCCATAGTAATGTGTTCCCACTTCCATTCCTGGAATCTCAAGTGGTTGCAACGGACCCTTAGGTACAAGATGCTCCGCCTTTACACGCTGGCAAGTTAAACACATCGAGATAAACTTTGCAATCTCTCTCTTCATATTGTTCCACCAAAATGTGCGTCAAGATCACGATACATTTTAGTACTTCCGTGATGGATTGCAAATGGCGATTGTGTGCCTCCATCATAATCTTGTACTTCAAATCAGTCGTTAGGAACACAAAGTCTAGAGTGGACTCAAGTATTCCTTCTTCATCAATTCTCGCCCTAATAGCTCCTTCTTGTACTTTCTTCTTCATACGCATCATCACCAAGATTAAGGTGGCTCGAAGCAACCTTAACTTTTTCTATTAAAGTTGGCTCTCTACGCAGATACTTGACATCATCGCACTCGTTCCTCGTGATATGATCTTCTACTCAATGCGCCTACCACCATGTTCGCTTTACCGTGATGGTATCAATAGTGTGGTCGTAGTCTTCAATAGCTCGAGCCAACGTCATTGCCGCCAGATGTTGAGTTCTTTTTGAGTGAAGAAATATTTAAGGCTTTTATGGTCTTAATATATCTCCACTTTCTCCCCATATAGATAGATAGTGCCTCCATATTTTTAGCTGCAAAACGATCGGCCGCTAACTCTAGATCATGAGTAGGATAATTCCTCTCATACTCTTTAAGTTGTCGCGAGGCATAGGCTATGACTTTTCCCACGCTGCATGAGAACACATCCTAACCCTTTTCTTCAAGCATCATCAGAGATAACAAATCCATCCGAACCAGATGATATTGTTAGAACAAAATAAATAAGTCTCCTCTTAAGCTCTTGGAAACTTTTCTCGCGATTCTTCGCTCCAAACTAATTTTGTATCCTTCCGAAAGTTAATGAAGTTAATGGAGTAGCGATTCGAGAAAACCTTCCACGAATCTCCGATAATAACCAATTAAGCCCAAAAAGCTACGTGACTTCACCACCGACCGGTTGCTCTAACTTTCAGATTGCTTCAATCTTCACGGATCAACAGATACCCCATGTCTCTGAAACCACGTGCCCAAGGAATGCTACTTCCTCAAGCCGTAACTCGCATTTCTTCAATTTGGCATATAGTTGGTTTTCACGAAGCCTTTCGAGTACCAAACTTAAATGGTGCTCATGATCTTCAATGCTTTTTGGAATATACGAGGATGTCATCAATAAAGACAACAACGAATTGATCCAAATATTCCTTGAATACTCGGTTCATCATATCCATGAAAGTCATAGGAGCATTTGTTAGTCCCAAAGACATGACTAAGAATTCATAAAGCCCATACCGAGTTCTCAAGGCGCCTTTGAATATCCTCGATTCTAATCTTCAAATTGATGATATCCGTAATCTAAGATCGATTTTGAAAAGAATTGTGCCCTTGAATCGGTCAAACAAGTCATCAATACGAGGTAGAGGATACCTATTCTCGATGGTGACATGGTTCAATTCTCGATAGTCAATACAAAGTCGATACTCCGCCTTCTTTCTTCTTTACAAATAAAACAGAGCACCCCAAGGAGATGTACTAGACGAATGAAACCGATGTCCAACAATTCTCAGAGTTGGACCTTTAACTCCTCAAGTTCAATAGAGCCATTCGATATGGGTTTTAGAAATGGGCTTGTATCGTGTTCAAGATCAATAAAGAATTCAACTTCACGCTCGGGGTAGACCGGAAGTTCTTCGTGAAATACGTCAGAAAGTCAATAACAATGGAATATTATTCAAATTTGACGCGTGTCTTTATTCAAATCCATAACATGGGCTAAGAAAGCTTGACATCCGCTTTTTAATAAACGAATAGCTTTATGATTAGATATGATGTTGATCGATTTTAATGGTTTAATATTGAATTGCATAACAAAAAGTTGGTTAGAATATGAAAACTAACAACCTTACGAAAAAATCAATTTTCGTAATGATGAGTAGTTAACCAATCAATCCCTAAAATCACATCAAAAGCAAGTATCTTTAAAGAGATAAGGTCAGTAAGGTAATGGTGCCAACTTCAATCAAACAAGATTTATAAATAAAGTGGATGTGATGAAAGTTTCTCCTAATCTGAGTTTCCACAAATAGGTCAAAGTCTAATTTCTCCTGAGTCAAGTTTAAACGTTGAGCAAATGCGCAGAGAGATAAATGAATGGGTAGCACCCAGATCAAGTAAGGTATAAACTTCGCAAGAATTTATAAATAGCTTACCCGTGATCACCTCGTTTGGGTTCTCGTGATTATGACCAAATACAACAAACGCTTCTTCCGAAATCGTTGACTTTTGACTTTTCTCGGGATAGTCTTTCGAGTCACCGTCCCCCTCATTGAACTAGGTTTCGCCATCGCATAATCTCGAGCGATATGTCCTTCCTTTCCACAATTATAGCATACCTTGAACTGTTGTAGGCGCTTGACCGATATGTCCTCTTTTCCACATTTCAGAAGATACGAATGGTGGTCGATTCCTCCATTAGAACCCGCTTGTCACGGCAGACTGTCATCTTCACATGGTCGTTGTTAAATCTTCTTTTAAAATCTCCTCCCGACTCGCTTCTTCTATTTTCACGGCTATGATTACCACCACAGTGGTTACCATTTCGTCCATCTATTTCTTTCTCCGCAGTTATCATTATTCTCGCTGATCGCTATCTCCGATACGATCTGGTTGTGGTCCTCGGTTGACCGTACTCGCTATCTCGCTTCTAATAATTGAGCCCCTGCTTATAACATCCGAATAAAGAGAAAATTTATGAGAAATGAGATATCGACGACGCGGGTTTCAAACCTCTAAGAAACATCCGCGCCATACGCTCCTCATTCTCCACCAAATGAGGTGCAAAACCGGATAACTCGCAAACTTTGCCTCGCACTAAGACACCGCCACGTTGTTTTGTTCCAATCGATGAACTCCACTTCCTTCATACGATTTAACACTTTCGTGAAAGTATTTGTCATTAAATAGCTTCTAAAACGCCTCCCAAGACATGCCGAGTGCGGTACCGGATGGGTACGCTTCACGCACTCCCACCAAAGAGTCCGCTTCGCCATTTTAACATAAAGGTGGCGAATGGAACCTTCTGTCTCTCGCGCATCCCAAGACATCGAATATTTTGGTAATTTGTTTGACCCATGTTTCCGCCATGACGGATCCGCTTTCCTTAAATTCGGTGGTCCCAACTCTTTCGAATCTGTTTGGTACGTGACAACCCGTGTATTGCTATCATTTCCTCCTATATTTTGAACACGAGTCTCCTCATTCGATTTTGCATGAATCGCAAAAACTTCTAAACATCCCCTCGCTCATCATCTCGCTTCAATGGTTGTTGTTCATGGGAGGAACATTGCCACTGTGGGTTGCACGTTTCTCCTCGCTGGTGAGTAGAGGCATCTCCACGGCCTCATTTCCATTGTTAATATTCTCACGACATTCTCAAACACCGCCATAAAACAAGGGTTAATTAAGGAAATCAATATATCACATAATATCCCTATATATCGACCAACTAACAAATAAGCTTAGTAGGACACACTAGCTTAAGGATTTACTCGCCTCCCTCCTAGTTCTATTCCCGATCTCCGCCAGAGATCATATCCCTAAGCTCGATACCAACCGGACGCCCAAAATAGTATACATCACCCATTCCGAAGTTGTCAATACATGGTACGTAAACAACTACAACTTTATTATTACAACAAGAAACTGAGTTTGAATACAAATATTATCTTCAGACAATATCTATACTCAAATAAATCATCATCACATTTATCGATACATTATTTTACAAAATGGTGAGGACTACTAAACAATCCTTTTCTAAAACCTTCATTCCATACCCCGACTGCGCATCTCGCTTATATTCTCGCCTTCGAGAAAAAATGGAACAAAAGGAAAAGGGTGAGCTCAACTAGCTTCAAGAAGAATATTACGACTAAGATAATATACAACAAATTATCGTTAGTCTTCAACAGGTAAAAATCTAATGTAATACAATAGACAACAAATTTTAAATCAATATTCGCAATGAAATAATAATTCATTAGAAGAGTTAGTAGAGAATGCAAACTACTATCTTCTATGTATGAATTTAAAAGTTCATCGCCTCATCTTTTATCCCCGTAACATCAATCAATATACATCCGAATCAAATATTCATCTTTGCACCATGTGCCAAAGATATTCATCAATTGGGTCATGTTTATTTAAACACTGCTCATCTTTGCATCACGGGCCAAAGATATTCTTCAGAAATCATTCATCTTTTGCACTACAAAGCCAAAGATATTCTTAAGAAATCATTCATCTTTGCACTACATGTGCCAAAGATATTCCATAATATCATCATTTAAGACCGAGGATGATGAAAAATATTTTTTTAAAGAAACGAATCCATTGAAACAAAATGACAAGGATTAAGGATTAAGGATTCAGTATTTGGTTTTATCCACGCCCAAAAATACCTCAAAATAATCATAGTGGTGTAAAATTCAAGAATGATCAAAACATGGATACAATCGAAAGTTAGTATCCGTAATAGATGTTTTAGACTTAAAAGAAGAAATTTTATTTTCAATTGAATAAGATCAGATAACGTGAATAGGTCTGAGTACGTGAATAAGAATCTCACACCAAAAGATAGAAATTCCACAAAAACATCTTCACGCTTCTTGAATAGTACTCGTGAATAGTAATTCGTGAATAAGAACTCATGAATAGTAATCGTGAATAATAACTCATGAATAAGAACCCATGAATAGTAACCCCGATATGAAAAAGTTCCAAATTTGATAAAACTTCATATCAACATTTCAAAGATAATGATATTGAAGAAATAATATCATTACTGAAAAAAATAATATCCCTTACCTCGAAAGATCAAGATTTCTAATTTGTAGAATCTAAGTATAGTCTTTGAAGGGAACTTGACCAATCTAGTAATACTCAAAGTATACTCAAAATACTCACAAGAATACGCCGATAATATAGAGAGAGAAAACTTCATTTTCGGTGTGATTTTCAATTCTAACCCAAGACCTATTTATAGAAAACGCTTAACACCAAAGCGTAAAATTTAATAAAATAATAATATTTCTTAAAAATATTCAAGACCATCTTAGAAATCTGATTTCAGATCATTTATAACACATGTGAGCCACTCAATTACAACAAAAAACGTTTTTCTTACAAAAATATTTTAAACTCCCAAAAATCAATTATTTCGAATTTGAACTTCAATAATTCATAATAAATAGCCCTTTCATCGAAAATTCGAATCTTGCTTGTTTTATAGGAATTTCAATTCTCTACAACTTTTGCGAAGAAAGTTTTTCCAAATTCAAATAGAAATTGGCCAAAGAAATCCATTAAACCAAGCGATTTTACGTAAATTTATAATCAAATTTCATTAATAAATGGGGTCCACCGAGCATGTTTAACATGTTTTAAACATTTATTGCAACAAAATACTCTTCATCCTCGTATACTCATATATCCCCATTCGTTGTTACCGTTAATACTGTTGGAATATTGGGTGGTTAAAAACACACTAATATGCCGTTGTCAACAAGAAGCTTACCAGTATTGCACCAATTATTGATTCTTACGAAGAAGGCACTACTCAATAATGGTTACAGAATTATCGCTCAAAGATTTTATCGAGTTAATAATTGTGCGTTGATATTTTATATTATTGTTGTTTCAATAATTGTCATTACACAAGATTTTTCATTATCGAAGCAATAATTCATATTATCCTAATAATATTATTAGATAACATTATTGGCAATGTCTAGAAAATTACGCCTAAGAGAGGTTTGGTCACCTAATCGGCGCCACAAGTAGAAGAAATTCTTATCGGAAAGCCCCTCTTCCCAGGAACCGCCGGTCACAATATTGTGATTCTCGTAATATTATTTGTGAATAATTAATTATTAATTTATATGATGAGAAAATATTGATTTTATGTGGATATAGATGGAGAAAATTTTTAAAATGACAATTGTTGAAAATTAATATTTTATCTTTTTCGATAATAATAATTCATTTAAATATATTATTTTAATAATATATTAACTAATGGTGATATTTTTACAATGAATGTGGGATATATGAGTATACTGAGGAGGAAGAGTATTTTTGTTGCAATAAATGTTTAAAACATGTTAAACATGCTCAATTGGACCCCATTTATCGATCAAATTTGATTATAAATGTAAAATCGCCTCGCTTCAGGATTTTTGGCCAATTTCTATTTGGAATTTGGAAAAACTTTCTTTCGCAAAGTTGTAGAGAATTGAATTTCCTATAAAACTCACGAGATTTGAATTTTCTGATGAAAGGGATATTTATTATGAATTATTGAAGTTCCATTAATCGATTATCATTTTTTTGAGTTTTAAGTAACTTTTGCATGAAAACGTTTTTGTCACTTATGGGACATATGTTAGTGGTTGATTTCAGCTGATAAAAAGCGAGGAAGATGTGGAAAAATAATATTATTAATATATTAAATTTTCGCTTTGGTGTTCTAAGCAATTTCCTATAAATAGGTGCTTAGTTAGAATTGAAAATCACACCGTAAATCAAGTTTTTTCTCTCTATATTATCGAAATATTCTTGTGAGTATTTTGAGTATATTTTGAGTATTGCTAGACGGCAAGTTCCCTCTTAACTATACCCCAGATTCTACTAGTAAGATCGATCTTCGAGGTAAGGGATATTATTTTTTTTGTAATGATATTATTTCTTCAATATCATTATCCGAAATGTCGATCTCAAGTTTTGTCAAATTTGAAACTTTTTCATGCTCGGGGTTACTTATTCATGGGTTACTATTCATGAGTTACTATTTACGAAGTTACTATTCATGAGTTACTTATTCACGAAGTTACTATTCACGTAGTACTATTCATGAATCGTGAAGATGTTTTTGTGGAATTTCTATCTTTTGTGTCTGAAAGTTATTATTCACTTATACTCAAGACTATTCATTCAATGATATAAAGACTATTCAATTAAAAATAAAATTTCTTCTTTTCGTCTAAAACATCTATTCGGATACTAAACTCGATTGTATCCATGTTTTGATCATTCTTGAATTTTACACCACTATGATTATTTTGAGGTATTTTGGACTGATAAAACCAAGCATTTAATCCTTAATCCTTAATCCTTGTCATTTTGTTTCAATCGGATTCGTTTTTTAAAAAAAAATTATTTTTCATCATCCTCGCCTTAAATGATGATATTATGGAATATCTTTGGCATTCGTAGGCAAAGATGAATGATTTCTTAAGAATATCTTGGCCCAGTAGTGCAAAAGATGAATGATTTCAAGAATATCTTTGGCCGTAGTAGCAAAGATGAACAGTGTTTAAATGAAACATGAATTAATCGATGAATATCTTTGGCCTCAGAGTGTAAAGATGAATATTTGATTCCGTGATGTATATCGATTGATGTTACAGGATAAAAGATAGACGATGAACTTTTAAATTCATATATGTAAGATAGTAGTTTGCATTCTCTACTTAACTCTTCTAATGAATTATTATTTCACAATAATATTGATTTAAAATTTGTTGTCTATCAGATTCTATTATATTTTTCCTCGTCAAGACTAACGATAATTTGTTGATATTATCTTAGTCATAATATTCTTTATCGAAGCTAGTTGAGCTCACCCTTTTCCTTTTGTTCCATTTTTCTCGTGGAGGCTAGAATATAAATGAAAGTATTAGCTCTGGAAAAATGGAATGAAGGTTTTAGAAAGGATTGTTTAGTAGTCCTCACCATTTTTGTAAAATAATGTATCAATAAATGTGATGAGGATTTATTTGAGTATAGATATTGTCTGTAAGATAATATTTGTATTCAAACTCTCAGCGCTTTATCGTTGTAATAATAAAGTTGTAGTTGTTTCGCATTCATGTATCGACAACTCGTAATAGGTGATGTATACCTATTTTGGGGCGCCATACAACGCCGTTATTTAAAAACAACTTATATTTGTCATTTTCTTCATCCAATCGCTTTCACATGGGCCCACACACGGTCGCTCAATCGTCGCATTTAATATTCTCTGACAAGCATTTAATATTCCACATTTACCAAACTAATATTCCCTATTTATAATGAATATTTTATAACCACTTCGCTTATTTTAAAATATTTATGTATTTAACCCTTTAACTATCCACATTAATCAAATCAACCCTTACTATTTCAAAATAATAAATAAAGGAAATTCCTTTTATTTAAAAATTTTCTGGTCTTACAAAGAAAAGTGGCATACCCTATACATAAACTCAGACACGCTTGATATCCTATACTTGGTGAAATCCTTATATTATTCCATTCTTATTTATTCTCATTGAATAACTTATTCAGATACGCATTTAATCCCTCATACTTGGTGATCTTCTTCTATTATTCCATTATTTATTATTTCGTTGGAATATCCTCGTCTATGTTTTACAATTTGACTCGGTTCCATTGTTTATTATTCCGCATTTTATTATTCCGTTTGGAATATCTTGTATCGTGATAGTTTTTTACACACGGACCTGGTTCCATTGTTTATTATTATTCAAAGATTTATTATTTTGTCGATCATCCTGCTTATTAAGTTGTGAATTTCACCGACTCGTTCCGTTATTATTATTCTCGGTTGAATAACCTTTGTCTATCGCCTAAGTAATGCAAGTGCATGGTGATTTCTTTGTTATTCCATTCTTTATTATACCCAAATAAGTTAAAACTTTGACTTCTATACTCCATGAAATTAGTAGAATATTCTTGATATTGTGTTTCATCCAAAGAAAATAGGTCCATTCCATCCAACCCATTTCGAGTCGCCAAATACATGGTACATGTAAACAACTACAACTTTATTATCACAACAATAAAATCGTGAGTTTAAATACAAATATTATCTCTAGATAATATTTATACTCAAATAAATCCTCATCACATTTATCGATACATTATTTTACAATAATGGTGAGGACTACTAAACAACTCTCTGTAACCTTCATTCCATACCCCGACTAAGACTCGCTACATTCTCGCCCCGAGAAGAAAAAATGGAACAACAAGGAAAAGGGTGAGCTCAACTAGCCCAAGAAGAATGTTACGACTAAGATAATATACAACAAATTATCGTTAGTCTCCAACAGGAAAAACTGATGTAATACAATGTACAACAAGTTTCAGATCAATATTCAGATCAATATTCAAGCATAATGAAATAATAATTCATGTAAGAGTTACGAGAGAATGAAATCTACTATAATCTATGAATTTAATACCCATCATCAATATTTTATCCCGTAACATCAATCAATATTCATCTCAAATCAAATATTCATCTTTCATCAGCCAAAGATATTCATCAATTCCATGTTCATCTCAACACTGCTCATCTTTGCACTAAAGGCCAAAGATATTCATCACTTGGCCATGTTCATTTAAACACTGCTCATCTTTGCACTAAAGGCCAAAGATATTCATCATCTGCACTAAAGCCAAAGCCATGTTCATTTAAACACCGCTCATCTTTGCACTACATGTGCCAAAGATATTCTTCTTAAATCATTCATCTTTGCACCATGTGCCAAAGATATTCAATAATATCATCATTTAAGACCGAGGATGATGAAAAATATTTTTAAAGAAACGAATCCAAATGAAACAAAATGACAAGGATTAAGGATTAAGGATTCAGATTTTGTTTTATCCACGTCCAAAAATACCTCAAAAATAATCATAGTGGTGTAAAATTCAAGAATGATCAAAACATGGATACAATCAAAGCTAGTATCCGTAATAGATATTTTAGACTTAAAAAAAAAAATTTTCATTTTTCTATGAATAGTGCCAGATTCGTGAATAAGGTCAGATACGTGAATAAAGGCCGATACGTGAATAAGAATCTACACCAAAAGATAGAAATTCCACAAAAAACATCTTCACGCTTCATTTAATAAGACTCGTGAATAAGAACTCGTGAATAAGAACTCATGAATAAGAACTCGTGAATAAGAATCGTGAATAAGAATGAATAGTAACCCCGACATGAAAAAGTTCCAAATTTGATAAAAAGTTCCAATCAATATTTCAAAGATAATGATATCAAGAAATAATATCATTCGAGAAGAAAATAACATCCCTTACCTCAAAGAATCAAGATTTCTAAGGAAAGGCTCAAGTGATGTCGAATGAAACTTCAGATCAATAAAGAACTCTCAAAGTATCTAAATACTCACAAAATACGCCAATAATATAGAGAGAGAAAGAGAGAAAACTTTTTTTTTCGTGTGATTTTCAATTCTAACTTAAGCCTCTATTTATAGAAAATGTTAGCCTACCAAGCAGATTTCGACCGCCACCGATGGCTTTTACTCGCTACTATTGCCACCCACCACATTTGAAATAAAATTCAGCACATTTTTTTCACCAACCACAAGTGGGGCCCACTCAATTCTAGAATTTTCCACCAAAATCAATTATAAACCTAATTTCCTAATCCGACACCTCTTAAAATTCACAACAAATCATTCAGCATTTTAATCTGCTCAAAATTTGTGGACATATACTCAACTTATGTATGTATAACATACCCAAAAATTACCACAATCCAACTATTTGATTAAAAATTATAACCCCGCAATATATCTCAAAACCCCGATTTGATTTTTAATACCTCCAATCCGATAAAATACCGATAAAACACCTCAACATTAATTCCTTCATTAATAACCACATAAATAAATCCATCATTTATATTCATATAAAATAAATATTTCTTATCATATGAATCAATAATTAATTATTCACAAATAATATTACGTAATCACATTTACGACAACCAGTCGCTCCTCTGAGAGCAGGGGCTTCCAATAAGGATCTCTCCTCATCGCGCCAGCAGCAATTAGTGACCAAACCTCTCCTAGATGTAACTTTCTAGACATCGCCAATAATGTTATCTAATAATATTATTCAAATAATATGAATTATCGATCCGATAATGGGAAATATCGTGCAAAGGACAATTATCAAACAAAGAATAATATAAAATACCAACGCAAAGAATTATCGAATCAATAAAATAAACTATCGAACAAGAATTCATCGTGAATAATTATCGAGTAAAGGCTCTTCACGTAAGGATCAATAATTCAACAATATCAGGTAATACCGCAAGTGCCATCAGGCAACCACGCCAGACATCAGATTTTAACCACCGGGTATTCCAATGCCTTAATTCAGAATAACTACGCCTTAATTCAGAATAATAACTACGCCTGTTATTTATAACCACCCAAACTTTGTCGCTTTCCTCATCCAATCGCTCACATGGGCCACACATGGTCGCTACCGTCGCATTTAATATTCCCCGACAAAGATTTAATATTCCACCACCAAACTAATATTCCCCACAAAAATGAATATTTTATAACCACTGCTTATTTTGAAATATTCATGATTTAACCCTTAACTATCCACATTAATCAAATCAACCCTTACTATTTCAAAATAATAAATAAAGGAAATTCCTTTTATTAAAAAAATTTTGGTCTTACAACCTCCCTCCTTATGAAATTTCGCCTCTAAATCGACGACGCACTGTGTTTCAAAAGGTAAAGATACTCGCTTTCATTTTCGCTTCCAACTCCTGTGTCATTTCCTCAATAAGATGGTTTCTCCACAAAACTTTAACTTACGGTATAACCCCAGACATAGGTCATGTTCTTTCCTCTACAAAATCTTGACAGTACCTCCTCAGACGTTAAGTCTTCTGGCTATCTCGTCCGGCTTCTAACTCAACGACGGTTTCGGGTCGTCCACATATTTACGTAACATCGACACGTGAAAAACGCTATGAAACACGCCATACTTGGTGGTAAAACGAGTCTATAGCCACGCCCTATTCGATCGAGAATTTCAAATGGATTAATAAATCAAGGTTCGAGCTTTCCTCACCTCACCGATTCTCGCTTTTAAAATAACAACTTTCGCACCTCCTTCTTCAAATTCATCATCCCGCCAGTGTAGCTCGAAATGCCTTTAACTTTATCGATTAAAGTCGATTATACTCAGATATCATCACGCATCAGATATCATCACGCGGGTACCTAGAGTTTTCATCTCCATCTCTATTATTTGTATATTATACTTAAATGAGTCTTTGATAATATTGTACTCAGATTTCAGATACGATCTTCTACTCAACACGCCACTACCACGCTCGCTTTTCCAGATGGCATGGTCGTAACACGTGTCAAATGAGTCTCTCTCGAAGTTCTTCAAGCTCTTCCCACATTCCTCGCTTCCATTCGAATTTTGTATCTCTACGAAGTCACCACGTTAATGGAATAATGATTCGAGAATATCCTTCAACGAATCTCCGATAATAACCAACTAAGCCTAAAGCTACGATTTCGACATCGACTTTAGGTTGTTCTCAATCGCGACTCATATCCCAATCTTCGATAAGACGTCACAATGACACCTATCGCTTTACTATCGCATCTAATACGACGCCCCCCTATGTAGAGAGTCTCGCTTAGTGAATTCCACAAAGGAAGTCACAAGATAAAGGCTCATGTACCAAATTTATAGTTGAATTTTTAACTCCTCAAGTTCAATAGAGCCATTCGATATGAGATTTTAGAAATGAGTTTCAGACCGGTTCAAAGTCGATACAAAATTTAATATCACTTTTGGGAGTAAGCCAATAAATTCTTCAGAAATACGCCAGAAAAATCAATAACAACAAGAATATTATTCAAATCGACGTGTCTTTATTCAAATCCATAATACGGACTAAGAAAACTCGACATCCGTAATAAACGAACGACTTCATGGCTTGATATGAAAATGTTTGACTACAATGGTTCGATCGTTGAGTTCAATAACAAAAGTTGCTTTAGAATATGAAAACTAACAACCTTACAAAAGCAATCAATTTTGGTATGATGAGTAGTTAACCAATCAATCACATCAAAAGCAAAGTATCTTTAAAGAGATAAGGTCAATGTGTAATGTAATGGTGCCAACTTGAATCAAACAAGATTTTTTTAAACAACTGATGTAATGAAAGTTTCTCCTAACTGAGTCTCCATAAACAGTCAAAGTCTAATTTCTCCGTAGTCAAGTTCAAACGCTGAGCGCAAAGCAAGAGAGATAAAAGAATGGGTAGAACCCAGATTCTAGTAAGGTATAAACTTCGCAAGAATTTATAATTAACTAACCTGCTGCTAACTTCGCTCGTTCCTCGATTTTGACCTGGCCACGACAAACGCCTTCCAAGAATCGCTGATTTCACTTTTTCTCGACATCCTTTCGAGTCACCATTCTCACCGGACTAGGTTTCGATATCGCATAATCTCGAGCGATATGTCCTTCTTTTCCACAATTATAGCATACCTTAAAACTGCTCAGGCGCCAATGAGATATGTCCCTCTTCCCAAGATTTGTAACATACGACCGATGGTCTTTCTCCTCCTCGAACCAGCTTGCTACATCGGGCGCCGACGCCTTCACATGGTCGCTGTTGAATCTCCCTTTAAAATCTCCTCCCAACTCGCTTCTTCTATTTTCACGGCCACGATTACCACCAGAGTGGTTACCGCCTTTGTCCGTATTCTTCTTTCTCCACCGGTTATCGTTATTCGATGATCGCTATCTTGGTACGATCCTCGTTATGGTCCCTCATTGAACGTATCAAGTATCTCGCCTAACAACCGAGCCCTCGCTTACAACATCCTAATCAGAGAGAAAATTTATGAGAAATGAGATATCGACGACGCCGGTTTCAAACCTCTCGTAAACATCCGCCATACGCTCCTCATTCTCCACCAAATGAGGGTGCAAACTCGATAACTCCGCAACTTCGCCAGCATCGGGACACCGCCATGTTATTCTCGCTTCCAATCTAATAAACTCCACTTCCTTCATACGATTTAATACTTTCGTGGAAGTATTTGTTATCGAATGCTTTCAAACGCTCTCCCACTTATACGCCGAGGTAAAATGAATTGGTACGCTTCACGATTCCCACCAAGAATCGCTCGCCATTTTAACATAAAAGTAGCGAATGGAACTTTTTCGTTCTTCGCATCCCAAGACATCGAATATCTTGTAATTTGTTTTGACCCATGTTTCCGCCATGATCGGATCCGCTTTCCTGCACTCGTGGTCCCAACTTCGAACCGCTTGGTCGTGACCACCCGTGAATCGCTATCATCTCCTCCTCAGATTTTGAACACGAAGTCTCTCTCATTCGATTTTGCATGAATCGCAAAAAGCTTCTAAACATCCCCTCGCTCATCATCTCGCCAAATGGTGTTATTCATGAGGAGGTACATTGCCACTGCTGCAGACGCTCTCCTCGTTGTTAAGCATGCATCTCCACTGGCCTCATTTACACCACTATTAATATTCTCAACGACATTCTCAATACATCGCTATAAAACAAGGGTTAATTAAGGAAATCAATCACATAATATCCCTATATATCGACCAACTAACAAATAAGCTTTTAGTAGACACACTAGCAAAGGATTTACTCTGCTCTCCCTCCTAGTTCTATTCCCCGATCTCCGCCAGAGATCATATCCCTAAGCTCGATATTAACCGTGATGACGACCCCAAAATAGTCCATTCCATCCAACCCATTCTCGAGTCGCCAAATACATGGTATGTAAACAACTACAACTTTATTATCACAACAATAAAACTGTGAGTTTAAATACAAATATTATCTTCTAGATAATATTTATACTCAAATAAATCCTCATCACATTTATCGATACATTATTTTACAATAATGGTGAGGACTACTAAACAACTCTCTCTAGTAACCTTCATTCCATACCCGACTAAGATTTCGCTACATTCTCGCCTCCCGAGAAGAAAAATGGAACAACAAGGAAAAGGGTGAGCTCAACTAGCCCAAGAAGAATGTTACGACTAAGATAATATACAACAAATTATCGTTAGTCTCCAACAGGAAAAACTGATAGTAATACAATGTACAACAAGTTTCGATCAATATTCGCAATGAAATAATAATTCATGTAAGAGTTACGTAGAGAATGAAATCTACTATAATCTATGAATTTAACAAACCCATCATCAATATTTTATCCTCAGAACATCAATCAATATTCATCTCAAATCAAATATTCATCTTTGCACCACAGCCAAAGATATTCATCAATCTGGCCATGTTCATCTCAACACTGCTCATCTTTGCACTAAAGGCCAAAGATATTCATCACCATTATGTTCATTTAAACATGTTCATTTAAAGGCCAAAAACATGCTCATCATGTTCATTCACTGCTCATCTTTGCACTGTGCCAAAGATATTCATTCATGTTCATTTAAACATTCATCTTTGCACTATGTGCCAAAGATATTCTTCAGAAATCATTCATCTGCACTATGTGCCAAAGATATTCAATAATATCATCATTTAAGACCGAGGATGATGAAAATATTTTTAAAGAACGAATCCAAAGGAAACAAAATGACAAGGATTAAGGATTAAGGATTCAGATTTTGTTTTATCCACGTCCAAAAATACCTCAAAAATAATCATAGTGGTGTAAAATTCAAGAATGATCAAAACATGGATACAATCAAAGCTAGTATCCGTAATAGATATTTTGATTTAAAAGAAAAATTTTCATTTTTTATGAATAAAGGCCGATTCGTGAATAAGGTCAGATACGTGAATAAAGGCCAGATACGTGAATAAGAAACTCGACACCAAAAGATAGAAATTCCACAAAAAACATCTTCACGCTTCACTTAATAAGTACTCGTGAATAAGAATCGTGAATAAGAACTCATGAATAAGAACTCGTGAATAAGAACTCATGAATAAGAATCATGAATAGTAACATGAAAAAGTTCCAAATTTGATAAAAGTTCCAATCAATATTTCAAAGATAATGATATCAAGAAATAATATCATTCGAGAAAAAAATAACATCCCTTACCTCAAAGAATCAAGATTTCTAAGGAAAGGCTCAAGTGATGCCGAATGAAACTCAGATCAACAAAGAACTCTCAAAGTATCTAAATACTCACAAAATACGCCAATAATATAGAGAGAGAAGAGAGAAAACTTTGTTTTTCGTGTGATTTTCAATTCTAACTTAAATTTCTATTTATAGAAAATGTTAGCCCACCAAGGCATTTCGACCGCACACCGATGGCTTTACCGCTACTATTGCCACCCACCACATTTGAAATAAAATTCAGCACATTTTTTCACCAACCACAAGTGGGGCCCACTCAATTCTAGAATTTTCCACCAAAATCAATTATAAACCTAATTTCCTAATCCGACACCTCTTAAAATTCACAACAAATCATTCGTGCATTTTTAATTCGCTCAAAATTTGTGGACATATACTCAACTTATGTATGTATAACATACCCAAAAATTACACAATCCAACTATTTGATTAAAAATTATAACCCCGCAATATATCTCAAAAACCCCGATTTGATTTTTAATACCTCCAATCCGATAAAATACCGATAAAACACCTCAACATTAATTCCTTCATTAATAACCACATAAATAAATCCATCATTTATATTCATATAAAATAAATATTTTCTTATCATATGAATCAATAATTAATTATTCACAAATAATATTACGTAATCACATTTACGATAACCAGTCGCTCCTCAGAAAGAGGGGCTTTCCAATAAGGATCTCTCCATCGGGCGCCGCAATTAGTGACCAAACCTCTCCTAGATGTAACTTTCTAGACATCGCCAATAATGTTATCTAATAATATTATTCAAATAATATGAATTATCGATCCGATAATGGAAATATCGCAGCAGTTGACAATTATCAAACAAAGAATAATATAAAATACCAACGCAAAGAATTATCGAATCAATAAAATAAACTATCGAACAAGAATTCACCGTAATAATTATCGAAAAGGCCTTCACGTAAGGATCAATAATTCAACAATACTGCGGTAATACCGCAGCTATCGCGGCAACCACGCCAGACATCAGATTTTAACCAACCGGTATTCCAGAATAACTAGCCTTAATGTGAATAACTACGCCGCTATTTATAACCACCCAAACTTTGTCGCTTTTCCTCATCCAATCGCTCACATGGGCTCACACACACCGTCGCATTTAATATTCGCTACAAAGGCATTTAATATTCCCGACAAAGCATTTAATATTCCACCACCAAACTAATATTCCCCACAAAAATGAATATTTTATAACCACTTGCTTATTTTGAAATATTTCATGATTTAACCCTTAACTATCCACATTAATCAAATCAACCCTTACTATTTCAAAATAATAAATAAAGGAAATTCCTTTTATTTAAAAAATTTCACGTTACATGTCGATCTTATCTTTTTAAAAATACTGGCCTTTGATGTAATTTTAGGAATCAATTGGTTAACTAATCATCATGCTTTTCGTAAGGTTGTTAGCTTTTATATTCATAACCAACCTGTTATGCGAATTCAAGTAACCAAACCATTAAAGTCAATCATTGTCATATCAAGCCATAAGTAAAGATCCCTGAACATTTCGTTGTTGACTTCCTTGTGTGGAATGCACCGAGGCCAGACTTTCTCTAGGCAACATCATGAAAGAAGATGGCGAGTTGATAGGCATCATTATGAGGTGCTATCTAGGTTAAAGGATAGAAGTCACAGTTGGTATCAATGTGACGTATTATCCAAGTCTTGGATGAGAGTCACAGTTTTGAATGATATTTCTATTATTAATAAATTTCTGGCGTATTCTTGAAGACTTCTTAGCCTACTTAGAGCGTGAAATCGAATTTCAGTATTGACCCCAAAGATAAAAACCCATTTCTTAAACCCTCAAATATTTCTTCAACTAAAATGAAGCAATTTACGTGGTTTATGATAAAAGTCATAATAAAAGCATTGGACTAATGAAAATCATGGGTATACGTAGTATTAGTAAGTGTTATGATGAGTTATGTTGGTTATTATGTGAAAACATGAAAGTTTCTTAGAAATCACAAAGAGTTGAAAATCAGATTTTGGTGAAAAACATAATATGAAATTCAATTGACCATATCTCCTATTATATTTTGAATTTTTTGAGTGTGGTCAAGTCCCAGAGTTAGATCTATGAGTTACCTAACTAATCCAAGTGGAATTACTGGAAAAGGTGTTGTAGATTTTGTGTGGACTGATTTTAGCAAAGGAGTGCAAAGCTGCAAAAACCAAAAAGATGCTGCCATGATTTTAGAGGGCTGTTTCGGCCACTTAAGTTATGAGGAAAATTCTGGCCTTTTGGGACATGAAAGAATATGGTATAAAGTACCTCCTGTCCAAAAATGAGCTCATTCTCGACTTAAAATGAGCAAGTTATGACTATTTCAATATTTAGGTTTTTCCGATGAAAACGCTATAACCGGAGTTCTATAACTCCGATGACCATGAAATTTAAACTGAAGCTCACGTTAACATGTGTAAGGTCCTGTCAAGATTTGGAAATTTTGGAGTTAAACTTGAGGTAGCTAATTTCTTAAGGAATTAATTAGAAATTAATTTTTTGAAAATAGTAAATGAATTTTAAAAATTCGAGAAAAATATATTTTCATTATGGGACTATATTATGCTAAATCCCGTAAAAGAAATATTTTTGGGACTGATTTGGTATTTTCATGAAAATAGTTTAGTTACTTAACATACGAAGTTAAATATGTTATGTAAGAAGTAATAAAGTTGAAAATAGGATTTTTATGGCTAGAGAATCCTATATAGAGTATATGCATATTTTTTTTTTGAGGATTTGATAATTGGTGATGATATCTTATGAAGTATGGCATTTTGAATGATTAAATGCATTATATGGTAAAGCGTAAACAATTGAGATAAATTGTTTATAAATTTAAGAAGTGATTAAAATATTGTTATAATATTAATGATATTAGATTATAAGATTATTAAGTGATTGATAACATGGGGATATTCTTGAATCCTCGGATAAATTATATTATAAATGTTTAATATTTATCCTTTATCTCATTTGATTGATTCTTTATATCATTATCCTCATGTTTATGTTATGTTGAAAGTCATCTGTACGTCTGCAAGTAAGTGATAGATGGACTTGGTATGATTATGAGGGATTGTTCTAAGATAATCATAATCAGTAATTGAAAACACGATTATCTTTGTACGTAGTGCATGGATAATTTATGGTCGCGATCTTAATGAATACACGATTATCTTTGGTAGTAGTCATGGATAATTTGTGGTCGTGATACTAATGAATACACGATTATCTTTGGCCGTAGTATATGGATAATTTGTGGTCGTGATACTAATGAATACACGATTATCTTTGGTCAGTAGTGCATGGATAATTTGTGGTCGTGATACTAATGAATACACGATTATCTTTCGTAGTAGTGCATGGATAATTTGTGGTTGTGATACTAATAAATACACGATTATCTTTGGTAGTAGTGCATGGATAATTTGTGGTCGTGATCTTAATGAATACACGATTATCTTTGGTCAGTAGTGCATGGATAATTCGTGTTAATGTGATCTTAATGAATATCCTCGCCCGTAGTGCGGTGGATGATTCGATGATATGGATTAATTATTCGAAATGAGTCTCAAAGAATGAAATATTAATTCATGGATGTGGTAAAGTCATCTTTCGTCAGTAGTGCATTGATAGACTTGGTATGATTATGACCAAGGATTATTGGCAGATAATCATGATCAGATTGAAAACACGAATATCCTTGGTCAAACAAAAATGGATAATTCGTGGTTGTGATCTTATTGTCGAGTCAAAGATTATTGGTTTTCTGATTGTATATCTTTGGCTCAGTAGTGCAAAAGATAAATTGTTAATGAATATCTTTGGCGAGGATTGCAAAGATGAATTTAATGTTTTCAACGATAAAGGTATTCAAGGTATCTTCACCTCTTTATCATACCAGTACGTACCCTAATTTCGAGGGCAAAATTCCATAAGGAGGGAGATGAGACCCCAAATTTTATGAAATAAAAGTGTTCAATTTTCTATTTTGGTGAATAGTTAAATTGATAAAAGTTTAAAGTTAAATCATATTTGAAAAAATTTCAAAGTATACAAGTTGTCATAAAATACTTGTTATTATTCACGAGTTCTTATTCACGGATTACTATTCATCGAAATTACTATTCAATCTAGTATTGTTCACTCTAGTATTTGGGACACTTTTTGATCTGAGTTTCTATTTATTCACGAGTTACTATTCACGGGTTATTAGGAAAATTACTATTCACTCTAAGTATTGTTCACTCGAGTATTTGGGACACTTTTTGTGTCGAGTAGATTATTCACGAGTTATTATTCACAATTACTTATTCATGAGTTACTATTCAACGAAAAATATATTTTATGAAAATAACGACGGAGGTTTTACTGTTAAAACCGTTGAACTACTCGGTAGTAGTAAAAGACAAAGAATAACGCATTGTTGCATAAGAAGACACCGGTATTGATTATTGATATTTATGTAAGAAGTCGGTTAGTTTGATTCCATTATTATCGATTAATAATATGAATTATTATAGCGATAATGACGCTTTTGTTTTATTCGTATTATTAACGTAATAAAATGAAACATCTTTTTATATAAAATAGAATACTTTATTAAAGTTATTCTATAAATAGAATATATTATATTTTATTATGATAGTGTTGCGATAGTGTTTTTTGCATAGTGTTGCATAGTGCTTTCAGATATAGTAAAATGTTTTTATATAAATAGAATATATGATATTTTATTTAAAAGATTTTGCTTTAAATATGGACCGTCGATTAAAGTAAATCAATCTGACCTGTTCATGGATTAATTACTATGCATTCTATTTTCCTATAAATAAGCTCATTCCTTCATTATTTTCTTATGAATTCATTCAAACTCTGTAGAGAGAAACTATATAGAGAAGAGAAAAGAATATTCGCTACTTCACTTTTTTCAATATTCATATTCTTCTAAGGTAAGGGATATTATTTATTGTAATGCGTAAAAGGGTGTTATTCTTTCTTATTCATGAAGAGAACTTCATTATTCCATTCATTATTATTCATTGAATAACTCGTAAAAGTGGCATACCCTATACATAACTCGTGATACGCCAGATACCCTATACTTGGTGAAATCCTTATATTATTCCATTCTTATTTATTCATTGGAATAACTTTGATACTGTGAATCCCTATACTTGGTGATCTTCTTCTATTATTCCATTATTTATTATTACATTGGAATATCACATCGTGTGTTTTACAGGACATTCGGTTCCATTGTTTATTATTCGCATTTATTATTCCATTTGAATATCCTCGTCGTGTGTTTTTAACCGGACGGGTTCCATTGTTTATTATTATTGATTTATTATTACTGTTGATCATCTGCTTGGTGTGAATTTCACGACTTCGGTTCCGATTATTATTATTACATTGAATAACTCGTATACATCGCAAGCACCGCATGCATGGTGATTTCCTTTGTTATTCCATTCTTTATTATACCCGGTTGGTTAAAACTTTGACTTCTATACTCCATGAAATTAGTAGAATATTCTTGATATTTGCGTTTCATCCAAAGATCTTTTCATGGAAATATTCTTCCGATCATTCTTGAATTTTACTCTACAAAACAATATCTTGTTGACAATTTGGGACGTTATTAATTTCTGGATAAAATAATTCTTGAACTTGTTTTATTGAATTATTATGTCATTGTCATCATCCTCATGTTATATTATGTTATCTTTTCGCTTACGTGCATAGATGAACTTAGTATGATTATGACCATGGATCATTCTAAGTATAATCATGGCTTGATATAAATGAGGTGACAAAAAGTCCTCAATGGCTTTGTGAATGCAAATGATGGATAGTTTTGGTATGATTATGACCAGGGGTGATTCGATGTAAATCATGACCATTGATAATTTGATGAAAATCCTTGACCGTGTACACGAGGATGATTAGATATTGTGGTTTATTCATTAAACCGAGTCTTAGTGATAAAAATTTATGAAAACCTTTTAAAACCTAAAAGATAGTAGACTTTATTTTCTACTTGACTCTTTTAATGGATTCGTATATTCATTGCAGATTAAACTGGTTGTCTATTGTATTTTATCGTTTAACATTGTTGAAGGCTAATGATAATTTTTATTACGCATTATCTTAGTCATAATATTTCTTATTGGGCTAGTTGAGCTCACCTTTTTCTTTCACCGTTCTCTTCGTGAAATGAGAACATATTTGGACTTAGTCGGGAGCAGAGTAATGGTCCAGGAGGATAGCATTAGTAGTCCTCACTATTACGTGAAATAGTGTGATAATAGTTGTAATGAGGACTCCTTTTGAGTTTGTATAATATCTAGTAGACAATATTTGTATTCAAACTCATGATTTATGTCGTATATTATACTACGATTATGTTAGTAAGTTGTATTTGAATTTATGTACCATGTAAGTGGCGACCCAAGATGGGTGACGTATACCTAATTTTGGGGGCGTCACATTTGAGAAGTTCGAGCATCAGATGAAATTGAACCAACAAAAGAGACAAGAGAACATGGACATAATATATTTTCAAGGGCAAGTGAAGTTGAATATACTGAAAGCACAAGAGGATGAAAGGATCATGATGATTGACACTACTAACATGGAGTCTGAAGTAGCTGAATATTACAAACAACGTAAGAAAGAAATCATGAAAAGAGTTACATCTAGTAGTTAACTTGCTTATTATTGTAGTAGAATGTAATGGAGCCTGAAGTAGCTTAATTTGCTTATTATGTTAGTAGAATGTAATGGATTAAGCTCCGTCATGTAGTGACCACAAGTGTTGAATAATATCTTCTTGCAGTTTAGAATGAACTTGTTTATCCCTTATGTGATGATTTGCTTCAATGAATTTAAGTAATTGTGGGGTACGCTCATGAGACACTTCTACAGTTGGAATCTCGTCATGTGTATCGTAGGTTGTTGGTTCTTGATTTTTATCTCGTTCATCTTCAACGATCATATTATGTAATATTATGCATGTAGTCATAATTTCTTTTAGTGTTGTTTGATCCTAAAATCGTGCAGGACCACGAACTATCGCAAAACGTGCTTGCAGTACCCCAAATGCTCGTTCAACATCCTTTCTAAGCGCTTCTTGAGTCTTAGCAAATAGTTTTCTTTTATTTTTCCGAGGTGCCGAAATGGTTTTAACAAATATTGCCCATGGGGGATATATACCATCAGCAAGGTAATATCCCATCATGTACTCATTTTCATTAATTGAGTAGTTCCTTTGGTGGAGCACGACCTTGAAGAAAAAGAGAAGATAGATGATCTCTCCAAAACGTTAATATCATTATGAGAACACGGTAATCCAAAAATGCATGCCATATCCAAAGATCGTATGAAGCCACCGCTTCTAAAATAATTGTTGGCTCATGACACGTCCGAGAATACATACCATGCCGTAAGAACCGGACTATTCTTTCATTTCCAATGCATCGATCGATGCTCCCCAACATCCCAGGAAAACCACGCTCTTCAGCTTTTGATAGCAATCTAACGATGTCATTACTATTGGGTGATCTCAGATATTCATCACCAAAAATTAAAATAACTGCTTTTACAAACCTTTTAAGAATCAATATAGTCGTGCTTTCATCGATTCGCACATAATCATCAACGGAATTCGCTAAAACACCATAGGCAAACATCCGCATTGAGGCGTTATCTTTTTAGAGAAGATAAACAAAGAGATGTCCTGCAAAGATTTATTTTTTGGATGAAGTATGAATACATACGCTTAAAGCCGCTCTTTGAATTCGAGGAAAAGGTGCGCGCGATTCTAAACCTTCTCCTAGAAATAGATCTGAGGGGTATGTAGGATGTTTTGCAAAATAATCACGAAAAAAGTCGATTATGACCTTCATGTCTACCACGATCAATGGTAATCTGACCTTAAGATGTAACCACGATAGCGTGATGTATGCCTATTGACATTTTGTTGTTCTTCTTCAATAGCCACCATGCCTAATAATTGTCCATATGCTTCTTCATCATCTTCTTCTTCTTCTTCTTCATCCACGTGCAACATAGCTAATTCGAATTGACGAGACATATTTAAAATAACTTATTTAACTGGAAGAATGAAGTTAAGATGAGTGAATATGAGAGACTAGATGTGACTTATATTTATAGATGCTATTTGTTTATTAAAATATAGTCGTTATAATATGGTTGTTGGAATATGACCGTTAGAATATGGTCGTTGGATTATGTCCGTTGAAATTTTTTTGAATTAATTGATTATTTTAATCATTTTATATTATAGTCCACGGGATAGTCCACAGGATAGTCCACCTGTTGGAAGGAGTGAAGACTAAAGGACATTTGCTGATGTCAGATGGACTAAATATAGTCGAGCAGATAGTCCATCTGCTAGAGATGCTCTTATAACTTCAAGGAGAATAAATTATTTATTTTTCTATATTACCCCTAACTTCTCTCATTCTTCCAATAAATTCTCTCTTGCATTAATAGTTTTCAACTTCCATAAAAAAGTAGTGATAAAATTTCATACAAATTTTAAGAATTAAAATTATTATAGAATCGAGAGAATATCATTTAAGAATTAAAATTTATATAAAATTTCATCATTACCTTTATAAGAAGTTAAAAACTATTAATACAATGAACAAATTTTTTTTCTAAAAAGTTTATTATGGAATGGAGATAGTATTCTAAAATACATAATAAGGCTATTTTAGTCATAGAACACTGGCAGTATGAACTTTGAACCAATCAGCTAAACCTGAAACTCCTCCCGCATCCCTTCTTTCCCCTACCTGCCTAATCATCACTCTCATGAGAACTCCAATTTTAACTTCACTTGAAACTTGCCCACTACTTTTCATTGTTATTCCTTTCTTATTTATAGCTTCTTGTAATTACAAAATCACAAATCCAAAAACAATACTCCGATACCATACTGAAAAACTAAATTAACTCTGATAATGAATGCAATAGTATTTATAAAACGCAAAAATAGTGAAGTGTTAATGTAAAATTAGTATAAACCATGAAATATCCAACTACATCCAACCTTCTTAGCACAAAACTATACCTAGGATAACCTGCAATTTATCTAGATTATAGAAGTACTCAAGCTTTGCTAGTTTCATAACTTAAAACAAAACCTAACCCAAGTAGCTTTCAACTGTTATGTGAACACATAGTACTATGCATTTCCGGGATAAAACAACCCTAAAACTACAGCCCATGAAAATATAATAACGGAAAACAACCTCCGTGGAGCATCCTATCCTTATACAAAGAGGTAGATGGATTTAATAAATGAGAGACAGAGATTGACCTATGTACCATGGTCAGTCATCAACCAAAGAAGGGGGATCTCCCTATCTCTTGGATGGTCTCTCATCATCCTCTCCACCATCATCATCATCGGAATCATCTTTGTCTGACCTCTTCCTCTTTGCTGGAGCCTCATCCTTTCCTCCGGTATTGTCATCATCCTCATCCTCGTCCTCTACAAATTCATCTTCCTCGCCATTTTCCTCCGGCTCAAAATCACTAGCCTCTTCTTCGTCTTCAGCATGAACCACAGGCCGAACAAGGTACTCAGTTCCCATATCCTCCTATGAAGTTAATTATTAGTAGATGTCAGCAGACGGTTCAGACAGGAGAAGTTAAAGCATATAAAATACAATTCATCAAGAAAAAGCAACAAAGAGCTATCGTGGGCTATGAAATTAGCGAAAATGATGGATCCACTTGACCTAAACAAATGCGCATATAGCCAACGGTTAAAATCAATGAAGCAATATTGGTAAACAAAATAATGGCATTGTGATCAGCCAATGCCATCCAATATCCCAACCCTCCTCACCTCCAAAACTGAAGTTCTAAATACAGTACAAACAACAGCTTGTTCAATTTATAATCAGCTTGGAAACTATGGATAATACATAGTCATGGGCTTTGATAGGACTAAAATTCAATAGCAGTAACTTTCCCCTGATTTTGACTTGCGTATAGTAAATACAGGCAGATTATAGAAATAACAACTAACAAAAAATCAATTCTGTTTCCAAAAAAAAAAAAATCATTAGGAATTATCTTTCTTCCACAAGTGCTTTTAGAAAAATTCTATTTCTTCATTAATCACAGAAGATAATTCATATGATAAAATTTACATTCATCACAAATTTTATTATGAATAATATCTCAAGTCAATTGGAATCAGAACAAGGGAAATCTCTTCCACACAAAGTGAATGAGAAAATGAAATCAAACACGAAACTAACCAAATTTTGCAAATTACAACCTTAAAAGCAAGGGCACAAAAATAATTGGCCTAAACCTATACGGTTCCCATATGTCTAGACTTGAGGGTCCCCCTTTCATTTTACTCCTATTTAAAATTTTCACTTTATTAGGAAGAGACCATAAATCCACCTTTCACAATATCTGCTCTTTCTTCTGATACTACTAAAAATATGATCAAATAGCCTTTTACACAAATTGAGGCCACTAAAAACTGGACAGGAAAAATGGTTGAAATCTTTGAAGTACCGAATCTGGTAACAGCAACATAACATCAGTTTTCACCAACAATCAAATAAACTGTCAAGGTCTCTAATTTCTTAATGTAGAAAAGATATAATTATAGGACTTTGTAAAAGATATATATCTTTCATCTGTAACTTTTTCTTTTTTCTATCTCAGTTTGTACTTTGATAAAAGCCTGACGTAATGTATCGAATTTCATAGTTCATTTCAGCCATGCTAATTATTAAGAAGTTCTCTCTAGGATAATGGTTGAGCTCGTGAACATGAACTAAAAAAATAAATTAAAGGGAAAATTAAGTCAAATCATCAACATCATAAGCCAAGTCATAGGTTGATAGCCATAAACAAAAAATTTGAGAAAATAACTGGATACTAAATATTGAAGATAGGAAATTAGGAATATAACTCCTTTAGGCCCTAAGTAGGCATATGCTTTTTCACCTACATCACTCAAATAAAGTACAAACTCATGAAGATTTCTAAAAGAAAGGACAAAAAATAACTAAACTAAAAGGCACACAAACAGATCTATAAAAAGAAAGAGCAGTTTGTCAAATTCTATGCGTAATCAATCAGATACCTGTCCATATAGAAAAAAGAAAGAAAGGATAACTCAACAAGAGAAAATTGAATATCTCTATTTATGAGATAAGCAAAAGCTTTGTTCATTGGAAAACAATTCCTAGATAAAATGTTTGCAGAAAAAACAATTAATGTCAGGATCAACCAAAATCCAAAGAGATTAACTGCATAGACTAAATTTAATATCTTTCCAAACAATTTTTTCCAGTTGGAAGCATTACAGCGGTTAAAATATTTTATTTCCAAATCAATAGCCTAGCAACAGAAAGCAGAAGTAAAGTTTAGTTTCAACAGTCACAAATTCAACAAACATACACAAAAATTGGCAGATCTTTTTTTTGAAAAAGTAACTATTGTGTCCATAATTATTTAAAGCAGTAAACTTGTACAAAAATAAGCAGATCTGCTCAGTTTCTTCACTAATTTGACCAAAAGATAGGATTTAGAGTACTAAATCATAATAAACACATAATTAAACAATAAATCCCAGTTAAAAATAAATTAAACTTGAGTTTGAGAGTAAATCACCTCTTCTTCACCTTCCGCGTCGTCGCTTCCTTCATCATCGTCATCATCGTCGTCATCACCATCATCATCCTCATCCTCATCTTCATCATCATCATCCTCGTCGTCATCTTCATCGTCTACCGACTGAACCGGTGGTCCACCGGAACTGTGCAAAACCTCTTGCTCATCAGCATCGTCCTCTTCATCATCATCGTCTTCCTCCTCTTCGTCATCTTCATCGTCATCGTCATCATCTCCATCTTCTTCTACTTCACTAACAGCCTTCTCAGGATCATCATCATCTTCACCGTCCAGAACCGTAACTTCATTATCCTCCACGAATTCTCTCTCATCCTCCATAACTAACATTTTTCTCGTGAAAATTTAATAACAAAATTTCGTCGGAAACTTTGAAATTAGAATCGGAAGAAAAACAGGGGAGGAGAGAGAACGAGTGAATGGAATAGAGGATGTTCTTCATAGCTCTGCAGAACCTTGATCTCAGCCGTTCAGACGAGGATCGTTGACGTGTTAAAAGATCTGACGGTTGTAATGAGAGAACTCGTACTTTCTGTGTTATTAGGTCCGTGCGGCGCTTCGTATTCCTTTTTTACGTTTTTTCTCTGGACTCGACTAGTCACGTACGGCGCACGTGAGGTATCTAGGGTTTAGGGCACATTCGACAATGACTTATTTTAAATAATTTAGAAATTTAAAATAACTTATAAGTGTTTAAGTTATGATTTATTAATAAAAATATTTGATATTATTTTTAGTTATAAGTTAGGAATTAAGTTATAATAAATTGTGAAGATGTTTTGCTAAAATAACCTATACAAATTTTTGGACAAAAACATTTGGTTAAAACAAATGACTTATAAGTTATTTTAAAAAATAATAAATAATTATTTTTAACACTCAAACAATAATAAAGTACTTATAAGAAAAATGATATAAATATCGATAAATATTTAACCAAATTAAATTACGACCAATATAAAAATATATATATATATATAATAAAATATAATAAATTAAAATAAAAGTATTCGTAATTCTTACATATTTATTTAAATGTTGAGTTATTCTCAAACCACAAACCAGTTTCACTATCTCAAATAAAGCGGACTTAACAATCGGTCTGCCACTTCAAAAACATATTAAATCATCTATTGAGTAATTTTACAATCACTTTTGAATAAAAACTAGATCAAGTTTCACTAATAGCATGTATTTGTAGTAATACACCTTAAAAATAGGAGTTTTGAAAAAATAATAATTGTAAGGATATAATATCCCTAAAAATGGAGTCTTCAAAAAAATAAAATATAAGTACAATAGTATTTTTAAAACTTGGTTTGGTTGAGGTATGTTTGGTTCTAAAGCACACGAGTTTTATATTCAATTACTCCTTCTTTTCAAATTAAATATTAAGTTTTGACTTTTTAAACTAAATTGATTATTTTTAAAATTAATAATTAAGTATATATAAAAATTTATAAAATTGGAGTTAGTTGTAATCTCTTAATCTATATTTTTAACAAAAATAGTATAAAATTTAGTTTTAAAAATTATCAAATTAATTTTTAAAAATTAAAATTAGATATTTAATTTCGGAGGGGGGGACGGAGGGAGGGAGTATTACTTTACAATAACTAGTAGCAATATACTTGACGTAACAAACAAATAAATAATAGAATGACTCTTTTCCTGCAGTGCCGTAGGTGGTAGCATGGGTAAATAATGAGTGGAATCAACTCATTTGCCTGCAGTGCCGTAGTTTAATTTGTTCATTTTAATTGCATCGAATATAATTCCCTTGGGAAGATGATGGATATATGGGGAGATATTACAAGTTGATCGCTTTCTAGTTTCACTCTTCTCGTATAAGACTCCAACCCTCGCCTTTAATTTCTTCAGATTCCTTTATCCCTCTCTTTATCTATATCTCTATATATATATATACATACATACATACATATACACACCCACACAATTTTCTCTCTCTCTATATATATATATATATATATATATATATATGTGTGTGTGTGTGTGTGTGTATGGTTTGTATTGCACCGGAAAGATTTTTTGGTGACAGGTTCGGTGATATTCTCCATATCGTCCTGAATATCCCTTCTGTCGTTGCTGCCCAAAAATATACAAATTAATTATTATGAAGAACAATAATAACTAATTAGATAAATGTTGTTATGTACAAATTATTTTTAATTTTGTTTAGCAAATTAGATAACCAATTTGATAAATGTTGTTGCAGTATTTTATTTTGATTTTATGTATTATAGAATATTATTAATATTTTTAGTCCTAAAATATATTTTTAATAATATATTTCATTAAAGATTGTTCAAAATTTATATATATTTTTAATAATATTATTTATTTATAATTACATAATAAATTTATTCATAAAAATTTAGCAGGTTAGAATAAGATAATATACATATTTATATGTTTTAAATAGACAATTATTAAATACCTCATTTCATTTCATTATGTAGTGAGATCTTTTACCCCCATTCAATTTTTTATATATTAAATTTTATCATAAAACTCCTAAATTCACAATCTCTATTATGTAAAGAAAGTGCCAAAATCTCAGGCATGGCCCATATTTTACTACTAGATATTCCACCAACATGTCTTTTCCTAATTGCCAAATTTGGTGTGTTATTAGCACTAATTTAGAAGAAATAGGACAAAAGATTGTGTTTAGGTAATTTCCCTGTTATTTCTTTTTTCTCTTTCCAACGTTAAATGAATCTGGCAAAAAATATAGTTATAATAATCTATTTGCCGACACAGCCACAGCAACAATAATATATTCATGTCTAGATAAAATATTATAATGGATGTCTATATTTATATAATAGATGTCTAAATTCATTCTCTTTATTTTTGATTGTAATGATTTTAAAACTCATGAACCTTTGAGTTTTGTAACCTCTTAGGGGTTGTTTGATAAAAAATGAATGAATCTGAATAAAAAAATTTATTTGATAATTGATATATCTAAAATATCTGAATAATAGTATTTTACTATTTTATCCCTTTATACTATTCTGAACAAGTATATAATTTTGTCTATACGTATTAAAAAAAATTAATAAAAGCTTAGGGGACAATTTAATAAAATATGATAAATAAAAAATTTAGTCCGGAAAAGAGGCAAAACCGCCTCATTGGTATCACATCACATTTGTCTTCTTCCCTTTGCTACACCAAACACAGATATTGCAATTCGCAAAGCCCACCTATCTCACATCACTTCACGCTCTCGCCAATATTTATTTGGATCGCTGCTTAAATATTAATCAATCAATTATTGTTCAAAATTCAAATTCCTACCAGATCTCTTCATATAAAACTTCCCCGATCATCGGATTACTCCTCATTCCCGGTCAGTTACTGCAGATGGAGAGAAAAGATGCGGATGGAGACGTCGACGGAGATGTGAACGAGAGCAGCCCTATAGATAGAAATCAGAGTAGCGAGGTTATTTGGAGGTTATTTGGGTAAAACACGGTTATTCAGCCCATTCAGTCGAATTTTTTCAAAAGAATCTGTGACGCCCCCGAATCCGGGTCCTCTGACCTCGGTTCGGTCATCACGATAAAATACAAACATCCACCTCTAAACAACATACGATAACTAAAATGCGGAATACAATAAACGTACGTCGTTCATTCAAAAGGAGTTACTATTCCCAAGATACGATAACCTTAATATCATTCTACAAACATACCCTAAAATAAACATTGGGTTCATATTACATAATCGTAATTTAAACTAAGCATAAGATAAATTCGCTCTCATAATAATCCTACATCTTCCTTTACCCTTGTCCTTTCACGAGGTCTCGGGCTTATTTGCAATATAATTCATGATATAGCGAGGATGAGCAACAAGTTTGCTTTCAACAAGTTTAAGTACAACAATAAGGATATATCATGATGAATGGAAAAATATCTGACAAAGGGTTGATAGTATAATATCGGAAGGATTCAACAATATGAATATTATAAGCAAAGATAATGATTGCTTTTAGAATAACTGCTAGTCAAATAGACTTGAACTATAACACTCAATGGAATCAATAGCTAATTGACCATTTTGGTTATTGGTCTAGAATAAGTACTTGAGGATCGGCACTCACGTCATTATATATATATGCATAACATTTAAATCATTCATTGTATCTTTATTAGATACCGCGATCCCCTTATCATAGAAAGGGGTGTTCTTCCATCTAAGAATCCTTACCATCAATTGGTTTGGATAGCTTTTATAAAACTTCATAGAAGCATGCGACGACGACAAAGGTTTGGGACTCTATTACTGCAACACAATAAATTGGGATACTTGCTCAATATAATTTAGAGTAAGTTTAGGAAACTTGCTTAACAAAAGTAGGGTTCAAGGAACTTTAACTTACGGTATCGTCGAATAAAGTAATCTGAGGGTTTAGGATCTTTTATTCGCCTTTCACTTCATTCTATAATAATTCTAGCTTTAATTAACTTGCGTTGAAATGACCTAATATTAATAAGTTCGGTCTTTCAATTAGCATGTGTAAACTATCTGAGTCTACACTTAAAAGAATCAAGTCGACACATAACATGCTTCTCAACACATTATATGACATATTGGTCACATTACAAAGTAAAGTAATCATATAAGCATGCCTTAACTTCGAGAACCAAAATAGCTCATCTTGGCAAGAGGCAGATTCAAGATAGTTGCAATTGCGCTTCAGCTAAACTTAGGGGATGCAGAGCGGATCTTCGTCATCCTTGGCGAGACCGAGATTGAGCTTCTGCACTTCTTGACTTCAGTCCAACTCTAACATACACCTATACATACATATTAACATACATACATGCTAGAGTTTCACACATATCACATGACCATACTTGAATTTAGTACCACAAGTTTAACTTACGATTTATATGTCATAAAAAATCATGTAACCATCATGCTCAATACATATGTATCATGCTTAGGAGTATAATAGCCCTAATATGACATCTTACTACTTTAGTATCTATGTGACGCCCCCAAAATAGGTATACATCACCCATTCTGAGTTGTCAATACATGGTACGAAATAACTACAACTTTATTATTATAACAAGAAAAGCTGTGAGTTTGAATACAAATATTATCTTCTGCAGCAATATCTATACTCAAATAAATCCTCATCACATTTATTGATACATTATTTTACAAAAATGGTGAGGACTACTAAACAATTCTTTCTAAAACCTTCATTCCATTCTCGACACTGCATCGCTATTTATATTCTCGCCTCCGAGAAAAAAAATGGAACAAAAGGAAAAGGGTGAGCTCAACTAGCCCAAGAAAGAATATTATGACTAAGATAATATACAACAAATTACCGTTAGTCTTCAACAGGGGAAAAATCTAATAGAATACAATAGACAACAAATTTTAAATCAATATTCGCAATGAAATAATAATTCATTAGAAGAGTTAAGTAGAGAATGCAAACTACTATCTTCTATATATGAATTTAAAAGTTCATCGTCTCATCTTTTATCCCCGTAACATCAATCAATATACATCCGGAATCAAATATTCATCTTTTGCACTACGTGCCAAAGATATTCATCATTAGTCATGTTCATCTAAACACTGTTCATCTTTGCACTACTACTAAAGATATTCTTCTCGAAATCATTCATCTTGACTACTGGGCAAAGATATTCAACAATATCATCATTTAAAGACCGAGGATGATGAAAATATTTTTCAAGAAACGAATCCGGTGAAACAAAATGACAAGGATTAAGGATTAAGGTTAAGTACTTTGTTTATCCATGTTCAAAAATACCTCAAAAATAATCATAGTGGTGTAAAATTCAAGAATGATCAAAACATGGATACAATCAAAGCTAGTATCCGAATAGATATTTTAGACAAAAAGAAGAAATTTTATTTTTCTATTGAATAGTCATGAGTATCGTGAATAGTGCAGTATCGTGAATAGTAACTCGACACCAAAAGATAGAAATTTCCCAAAAAACATCTTCACGCTTACATTAGATAGTACTTTCGTGAATAGTAACTTCGTGAATAGTAACTCATGAATAGTAACTCGTGAATAGTAACTCATGAATAGTAACCCGACATGAAAAAATTCCAAATTTGATAAAAAGTTCCAACCAATATTTCAAAGATAATGATATTGAAGAAATAATATCATTTGAGAAGAAAATAACATCCACTTACTTGAAAGATTAATACTTAGTTGGAATACGGGTATAGTCTTTGAAGGAACTTGCAAACCGCCTAACAATACTCAAAGTATACTCACAAGAATCGCTCAATATATCGAGAGAGAAATAGAGAGAAACTTCAGTTTACGGTGTGTTTTCAATTCTAACCTAAACCCTATTTATGCAGAAAATGCTAGAAAACCAAAGTAGAAAATTGAATATAATATTAATATATTTTTCACATTTTCTTTAGCCCACCATAGACAACTGATCTCAGCCCATTTGAATCACATGAGGCCAACTTAGTTGCAAAAAACGTTTTTCTCAAAATAATTAACTAAAACTCCCAAAAATTAATTATTTCGGAACTTCGGAACTTCAATAATTCATAATAAATAGCCCTTTTATCAGAAAATTCAAATCTTGCTAGTTTTTATAGGAAATTCAATTCTCTACAACTTTGCGTAAGAAAGTTTTTAAATTCCAAGCAGAAATTGGATGAAATCCACAACAGGCGATTTTCTAAAATTTATAATCAAATTTCGGTCGATAAATGGGGTTCATGACATGTTTAACATGTTTTAAATATTTATTACAACAAAAATACTCTTCTTCCTCGTATACTCATATATCCCACATTCGTTGTAAAAATATCACCATTATTATATTATTATAATATAATAATATATTTAAATAAATTATTTTATCGAGAAAAAGATAAAATTTCAATTTTCAACAATTGTCACATTAAAATTTTCTCCATCTATATCCACATAAAATCAATATTTTCCTTATCATATGAATCAATAATTAATTATTCACAAATAATATTACAAAATCACAATATTGACAACTGATAGCGGTTCAGGGAAAGAGGGCTTTCAATAAGAATTTCTCCTTACTGGTGGCCGCAATTAGGTGACCAAACCTCTCCTTAGACGAACTTTCTAGACATTGCCAATAATGTTATCTAATAATATTATTAGGATAATATGAATTATTGCTTCGATAATGAAAAAATTGTGTAATGACATTTATGAAACAATGTTAATATAAAATATCAACGCAAAGAATTATTAAATCAATAAAATCTTGAATAAGTAATTATCGTAACCATTATTGAGTAGTGCCTCTTACGTAAGAATCAATAATTGGTGCAATGCTTTGGTGTCTTCTAACGTGTTTTAACCACCGAGTATTTTAACAAAGATAATTCAGAATAACTACACTAGTTATTTTTAAACAACTTATATTTGTCGTTTTCTTCATCTAATCGCTTTCAAGTTATGGGGCCCACACATGGGTCGCTACCGTCGCATACGAATATTCCCTGAAAGATTTAATATTCCACGACCAAACGAATATTCCCAAACAACAATGAATATTTTATAACCACTTGCTTATTTTGAAATATTTGCGTATTTTACCCTAACTATCCACATTAATCAAATCAACTCTTACTATTTCAAAATAATAAACAGAGAAAATTAAATTTCATTAATAATAAGTTTGGGTCTTACAACCTCCCTCCTTATGAAATTTCAGTCCTCGAAATTGACGACGATACACAGTGTTTGAAAAGGTGAGGATACCTCGCTTTCATTTCCGCTTTCTAATTCCTGTGTCATTTCCTCTATAGCATGATTCATCCACAAAACTTTAACTTGTGGTATGACCTTTCTTGGCGTAGGGACATGCTCCTTCCTATCCAAGATCTTGACAGTACCTCCTCATACGTTAAGTCTTTAATTTATCTCGTCCGGTTCTAACTCTATAACGTGGTTCGGGTCTTTCACATATTTCTGAAGTATGAGATATATGAAACACATTATGAACACGAGACATACTCGGAGGTAATGCGAGTCTATAGGCTACATTTCTACTCTGGTCAAGAATTTGAAATGGACCAATAAATCGTGGATTGAGCTTTCCTCTCTTCCCAAATCTTGTAACTCCTTCCATGGAGCAACTCGAAACAATACATGATCCCCCACACTAAATTCCACGCCCTTTCGATGAAGATCCACATAACTCTTTTGTCGATCTTGTGCGGCTTGGCTTGTATACGTTGTCGAATCATTTTGATCTTTTCCGTAGTCATACGTACCAAATCGGGTCCCAACAGTGTTGCTTCACCCACCTCGTCCAAACATACTGGAGAGCGACACTTTCGCCCATATAATGCTTCAAATGGAGCCACACCTATACTTGCTCGATAACTGTTGTTGTAGGAGAATTCCACCAATGGTAAATACTTATCCCAACCGCCTCTTGAAGTCTAGGACATGTAGTCTTAATAAATCTTCAAGAGTTTGAATAGTCTTTTCGATTGTCGTCCGTTTGAGGATGGTATGCCGAACGAATCGTAAATCAGGTGCCCATAGCTTTTTGCAAAACTAACCCAAAATCTTGAAGTGAATCTTGGGTCACGATCCAAAACTATGGATACGAGCATGCATGCCATTAACCTCACAATCTCATTCACGAACATACTAGTGAGCGTTCAGTGAATAAGTCTCCAGACGGCAAAGACAATAAGCGAGACTTGGTTAATCTATCAACAATAACCCAAATAGCATTGATGCCACGAGAAACCGTAGGAAGACCCGTAAACGAAATCCATGGTAATGTGTTCCACTACCGTAAGACCCCAACTTATTATTAATGAAATTTATTTTTCTCTATTTATTATTTTTAAATAGTAAGGGTTGATTTGATTAATGTGGATAGTTAGGGGTAAAATACATAAATATTTCAAAATAAGCAAGTGGTTATAAAATATTCATTGTTGTTTGAGAATATTCGCATCGCTTGGGGAATATTAAATTGCGAATGCAGCAAATGACCATGTGTGGGCCCCATAACTGAAAGCGATTGGATGAAGAAAACGACAAATATAAGTGGTTTAAAAATAACTAGGCGTAGTTATTCACAGATTATCTTGTTGGAATACCGGTGGTTAAAACACAAGAAGATACATGGTATTGCACCAATTATTGATTCTTACGTAGTAAGAAGGCCTTTACTCAATAATGGTTACGATAATTCGCTCAAAGATATTTTATTGAGTTAATAATTGTTGCGTTGATATTTTATATTGTTGTTGTTTCAATAATTGTCATTACAAGTATTTTTCATTATCGAAGCAATAATTCATATAATCGAATAATATTATTAGATAACATTATTGGCAATGTCTAGAAAGTTCGTCTAAGGAGAGGTTTGGTCACCTAATTGCAAGATGAAGAAATTCTTATTCGAAAGCCCCTCTTTCCTGAGGAGGCGCACGGTCATCGATAATGTGATTCTCGTAATATTATTTATGAATAATTAATTATTGATTTATATGATGAGAAAAATATTAATTTTATGAGGATATAGATGGAGAAAATTTTTAATGTGACAATTTTTGAAAATTAATATTTTATCTTTTACGATAAAATAATTATTTAAATATATTATTATATTTTAATAATATAATAATGGTGATATTTTACAAAACGAATGTGGGATATATGAGTATACGAGGAGGAAGAGTATTTTTGTTGCAATAAATGTTTAAAACATGTTAAATATGTCATTGACCCCATTTATCGATCGAAATTTGATTATAACTGTAAAATCTCCCGTTGTGGATTTGGTCAATTTTGTTTGGAATTTGAAAAAATTTCTTTCGCAAAGTTGTATAGAATTTAATTTCCTATAAAAACTCGCGAGATTTGAATTTTCTGATAGAAGGGCTATTTATTATGAAATTATCAAGTTCAAGCTCAAATAATTAATTTTGGAAGTTTAAAATATTTTAAATAATAAAATGTTTTTGTTTGTTTTGTGGGCTACAACATGTGCATAATGAGCTGAGATCAGATCTAGGAAGGTGGGCGTAAAAATCTTAATATATATATTAATATTATATTAAATTTTCTGCTTTTGGTGTTCTAAAGATTTTCCTATAAATAGGTGCTTAGGTTAGAATTGAAAATCACACCGTAAATGAAGTTTTCTCTCTATATTATCGGCGTATTCTTGTGAGTATTTTGAGTATACTTTGAGTATTGTTAGACGGTAAAGAGTTCCTTCACCACTATACCCGTAGATTCCATTTAGAAGTACTAATCTTTCGAGGTAAAGTGATGTTATTTTCTTCTCAAATGATATTATTTCTTCAATATCATTATCTTTGAAATATTGGTTGGAACTTTTATCAAATTTGGAACATTTTCATGTCTGGGTTACTATTCATGAGTTACATTATTCATGAGTTTATTCACGAGTTACTATTCATTAAAAGTACTTATCTAAGTAAATGAAGATGTTTTTGTAGAATTTCTATCTTTTGGTGTTTGAGTTACTTTATTCACGATATCAAGACTATTCACGATATCTGTGACTATTCACCTAAAAATGAAATTTCTTCTCTTTGTTCAAAATATCTATTCGGATACTAGCTTTGATCAGATCCATGTTTTGATCATTCTCGAATTTTACACCACCGTGATTATTTTGAGGTATTTTGGACATGGATAAAACAAAGTAACTAATTCTTAATCCTTAATCCTTGTCATTTTGTTTCACCGGATTCGTTTCTTTAAAAATATTTTTCATCATCCTCGGCCTTAAATGATGATATTATTGAATATCTTTGGCCTGTAGTGCAAAAGATGAATGATTTTGAAGAATATTGTGGCGCCTCAAAATTAGGTATACATCACCCATCTTGGGTCGCCACTTTCATGGTACGTAATTTAAATACAACTTACTAACATAACTATCAGGTACAATACGATATAAAGCGTGAGTTTAAATACAAATATCGCTCTACTAGATATTATACAAACTCATAAAGGAGTCCTCATTATAATTATTATCACACTATTTCACGTAATAGTGAGGACTACTAATGCTATCTTCGGGACCATCACTCGTTTCCGACTCGTCCCAAACTATATTCTCATTTCAAGAGAAAAAGTGAAAGAAAAGGCGAGCTCAACTAGCCCAAGAAGAAATATTATGACTAAGATAATGCGAGAATAAATTATCAATAGTCTTCAACAATGTTAAACTAATAAAATACAATAGATAAACCGGTTTAAGCTGCGCAATGAATATCGCAATCCATTAAAAGAGTCAAGTAGAAAATAAAGTCTATTATCTTTTAGGTTTTAAAAGGTTTTTCATCATTTGTTATAGGTGAGACTCACTTTAATAAATATTCCACATCATCGAATCACCCCGCACTACTGCCGAGGATATTCTTTAGTATCACGACCACAATTATTCATGCTACTACGGCCAAGAATATTTGTGTATTCATTAATGGTCATGATCATGCCAACAATCGTCCATCAATGCACTACGACCATCGAGGATTTTTACCACATCATTTGTAACATTACGGCCATGATTATACCGAATAGTCTCTCGTCATAATCATACCAAGTCCATCTACGCACTATTCAAGCCACAGATGACTTTAAAAAATATAAACATGAGGATGATGACAATGACATAATAATTCAATAAAACAAGTTCAAGAATTATTTTATCCAGGAATTATTAACGTCCAACTTATCAACATGTTCATGTTTTGTAGAGTAAAATTCAAGAATGATCAGAAGAATATTTTCATGAAAAGATACTGGATGAAACGCAAATATCAAGGATATTCCACTAATTTCATGGAGTATAGAAGTCAAAGTTTTAAACAATTGGGTATAATAAAGAATGGAATAACAAAAGAAATCACCATAAATGCGATAGGCCGCATGCAGAAAGAGTTATTCAACAACATAATAAATAACGGAAACTGTCGGGGTGAAATTCACGCTGCAAGCAGGATGTTCCAGCAAGAATAATAAAGATGGAACCGGATCGGTGTAAAACACATGATGATAGGATATTCAACAGAATGATAAAAAGCGGAACGAGTCAGGTGTAAAACACACGAGCGAGGATGTTCCAGAATAATAATAAAGGCGGAACCGGTCGGTGTAAAACACATGCACAGGATGTTCCAACAAAATAATAAAGATTTTAACCAGTCGGTGTAAAACACATGACAGGATGTTCCAATGAGAATAATAAAGAATGTCACCAAGTATAGGGTAAACCACGTATACAAAGTTATTCCAATGAATAATAAGCAATGGAATAACAACAGTTCTCTTCATGAATAAGAAAGAATAACACCCCTTACATTTGGTAGGAGATTGAATCTGCGGCAGTGTAGTAACAAAATACTCTTCTTTCTCTCTTATTCTCTATACTTTTCTCTCTATAGCTTGAATGAATTAAGTGAAAATAATGAAGCCCTAGGCCTCTATTTATAGAAGATTTCTAGCTTAGCTTTGCCAAGTGTGAAAAAGCAAGTGGCTTGACGACTAATGATGTGAAAAGAAAAGTGGTTTGACCTTTTGTAATGTGAAACGACAAGTGGTTCGGCCTTTGTAATGTGAAACGACAAGTGGTTCGGACGCTTTGTAATGTGAAACGACAAGTAGTTCGGACGTCGGTAAAGGTAATTACTATTAACGAAGGTAAATACTATTGACGAAGGTAAATACTATTCACAAGGGTAATTACTATTGGCGGAAGGTAATTACAATTGGACGAAGGTAAATACTATTCACAAGGGTAATTACTATCGACGAAGGTAATTACTTATTGACGAAGGTAAATACTATTGACGAAGAGACTCTTAGATGATGACATATATGAGCCCCCATAAAATAATCAAACTTACCACAAATCATTTTTTTTTTCATCAACACATATTTAATCTTTCAACAATTATTAATCATTTATAACTTGTCGTCTCAATTATTGATTTAATACTATAACATATTATACTGAGATGATCTTTGTGACAATAATTGAATCAATAATATAAGAGATATGATGCTAAAACAATTATCGTAGTAATAATTGAAAGCATAATTGGTGACTTCTCACGTAAGCATCAATAATCAATACTGAGTGTACTACTTATGCAACCACGCGTATTCATCGTATTTTTTACCAATGCCATTAGTTCAACAGCTTTTAACAGTAACACCTCCGTAGTTATTTTTATAAAATATTTTTGTCGTTTTCTCAATCCAAATAATAATTACATTATGGGTCCACCAATGATTGAGTAGTTATGCGAATATTCCCTAACAAAAGAATATTCCCCACCAAACGAATATTTTATAACAACTTGCATACTTTGCAAAATTTATAAATATTACCCACAACTATAACATTATATCAAATTTATTCCATAATATTCAAAAATAATATTTATAAAAAATTCATCTTTATTTATAAAAGTTGGGGTCTTACAAATATCTTTGGTAGTAAGTAAAAGATGAGCAGTGTTTAGATGAACATGATTAGTGATGAATATCTTTGGCTTTGTAGTGCAAAGATGAATATTTGATTCAGGATGTATATTGATTGATTTTCTGAGGATAAAAGATAAGCGATGAACTTTTAAATTCATACATAGAAGATAGTAGTTTGCATTCTCTACTTAACTCTTCTAATGAATTATTATTTCATTGCGAATATTGATTTAAAATTTGTTGTCTATTGTATTCTATTAGATTTTTTCCTGTTGAAGACTAACGATAATTTGTTGTATATTATCTTAGTCATAATATTCTTTCTTGGGCTAGTTGAGCTCACCCTTTTCCTTTTTGTTCCATTTTTCTCGTGGAGGCAAAAATATACGAAATCTGAGTGGGGTATGGAATGAAGGTTCTAGAGAGAGTTGTTTAGTAGTCCTCACCATTTTGTAAAATAATATATCAATAAATGTGATGAGGATTTATTTGAGTATAGATATTATCAGAAGATAATATTTGTATTTAAACTCACAGTTTCTTGTTGTAATAATAAGTTGTAGTTGTTTACGTACCATGTATTGACAACTTTCGGAATGGGTGATGTATACCTATTTTGGGGGCGTCACGGTTGGTATCGAGCTTAGGGATATGATCTCTGGCGGAGATCGGGGAATAGAACTAGGAGGAGAGAGCGAGTAAATCCTTCGCTAGTGTGTCCTACCTAAGCTTATTTGTTAGTTGGTCGATATATAGGGATATTATGTGATATATTGATTTCCTTAATTAACCCTTGTTTTATGGCGGTATTTGAGAATGTCGAATCGAGAATATTAACAATGGAAATGAGGCCGTGGAGACGCTTCAGACTCACCAACGCGAGGAGAACGTGCAAACAGTGGCAATGTTCCTCTGTGAACAACACCAATCGAAAGCGAGATGATGAGCGAGGGGATGTTTAGAAGCTTTTTGCGATTCATGCAAAAATCGACGAGGAGACTCGTGTTCAAAATCTGAGGAGGAAATGATAGTAATTCACGAGTTATCACATGACCCAAAGCGAGCTCAAAGCGGAGCATCTTGTACCTAAGGGTCCGATTGCAACCACTTGAGATTAGAAATGGAAGTGGGAACACATTACCATGGATTTCGTTCACGGGTCTTCCTATGGTTTCTCAAGGCATCAATCTTTATTTGGGTTATTATTGATAGATTAACCAAGTCCGCTCATTTTCTTGCCGTCACGGAAACTTATTCACTTGAACGTCTTCTTTAGTATATGACGTGAATGAGATTGTGAGGTTGCGTGGCATGCACAGTATCCATAGTTTGGATCGTGACCCAAGATTCATTTCAAGATTTTGGTTTAGCTTGCAAAAAGCTATGGGAACGGATTTACTGATTGATTCGGCATACCATCCTCAAAGCAGACGGACAATCAGAAAGGACTATTCAAACTCTTGAAGATTTATTAAGACTACGTGTCCTGACTTCAAGGGCGTTGGGATAAGTATTTACCATTGGTGGAATTCTCCTACAACAACAAGCTTATCGCAGCAAGTATAGGTGTGGCTCCATTTGAAGCATTATATGGACGAAAGTGTCGCTCTCCGTTATGTTGGGACGAGGTGGGTGAAGCAACCTTTGTTGGGACCCGAGTTGAGTACGTATGACCAAGAAATGATCCAAATGATTCTACAACGTATACAAAGCAGCACAAGATCAACAAAAGAGTTATGCGGATCTTCATCGAAAGGACGTGGAATTTAGTATAGGGGATCATGTATTATTGCGAGTTGCTCCATGGAAGGGAGTTACAAGATTTGGGAAGAGTGGAAAGCTCAATCCACGATTTATTGGTCCATTTCAAATTCTTGACCGAGTAAGAAATGTAGCCTATAGACTCGCGTTACCTCCGAGTATGTCTCGTGTTCATAATGTGTTTCACATATCTGTACTTCGTCAATATGTGAAAGACCCGAATCACGTTATAGAGTTAGAACCGGACGAGATATAGAAGACTTAACGTATGTGAGGAGGTACCTGTCAAGATTTTGGATAGGAAGGAGCATGTCCTACGCATGAAAGGTCATACCACAAAGTTAAAGTTTTGTGGAGGAATCATCTTTATAGAGGAAATGACCTGGGAATTGGAAATGGAAATGAAAGCGAGGTATCCTCACCTTTTGAAACACAGTATCGTACGTCGATTTCGAGGACTAAATTTCATAAGGAGGGAGGTTGTAAGACCCCAACTTATTATTAATGAAATTTAATTTTCTATTTATTATTTTGAAATAGTAAGGGTTGATTTGATTAATGTGGATAGTTAGGGGTAAGATACGCAAATATTTCAAAATAAGCAAGTGGTTATAAAATATTCATTGTTGTCGGGGAATATTCGTTTGGTCGTGGAATATTAAATCTTTGTCGGGGAATATTAAATTTACGGTAGTAACCATGTATGTGGGGCCCATGTGAAAGCGATTGGATGAAGAAAATGACAAATATAAGTTGTTTAAAAATAATGCAGCGTAGTTATTCACAATTATCTTTGTTAAAATACCCGGTGGTTAAAATACAAGAAGCATTACCAGATTGCACCAATTGTTGATTCTTCTTACGTGAAGAAGGCACTACTCAATAATGGTTCTGATAATTCTTGTCAAATTATTTTATTGAGTTAATAATTCTTTGCGTTGATATTTTATATTGTTGTTGTTTGATAATTGTCATTACACGGTATTTTTCATTATCGAAGCAATAATTCATATTATCCGAATAATATTATTAGATAACATTATTGGCAATGTCTAGAAAGTTCTGTCCTAAGGAGAGGTTTGGTCACCTAATTGGGCGCCCGAGAAGAAGAAATTCTTATTGGAAAGCCCCTCTTTCTGAGGAACCGCACGGTTGTCAATATTGTGATTTAATAATATTATTTGTGAATAATTAATTATTGATTCATATGATGAGAAAAATATTGATTTTATGTGGATATAGATGGAGAAATTTTTATTTTGACAATTGTTGAAAATTGATATTTTATCTTTTTACGATAAAATAATTTATTTAAATATATTATTATATGTTAATAATATAATAATGGTGATATTTTTACATGACGAATGTGGGATATATGAGTTACGAGGAGGAAGAGTATTTTTGTTGCAATAAAAGTTTAAAACATGTTAAACATGCCTGGTGGACCCCATTTATCGATTGAAATTTGATTATAGCACGTAAAATCGCTTGGTTTGTGGATTTTGGTCAATTTTATTTGGAATTTGGAAAAACTTTCTTCTGTAAAGTTGTAGAGAATTGAATTTCCTATAAAACTCAAGAGATTTGAATTTTCTGATGAAAGGGCTATTTACTATGAATTATTGAAGTTAAAAGTCTCAAATAATTGATTTTGGAAGTTTAAAATATTTTAATTACAAAAACATTTTTTGTGTTTGGTTAGCCTCATTAAACACATGCAAGTTGCTAAATTCAGATGGTTCTAGGTGCGTAGAGAATTTGTAATATATATAATATTATTATATTAAATTTTCGCTTTGGTGTTCTAAACAATTTCTATAAATAGGGTCTTAGGTTAGAATTGAAAATCACACCTTTAAACTGAAGTTTTCTCTCTATATTATCGAGCGTATTCTTGTGAGTATTTTGAGTATACTTTGAGTATTGCTATATCTGTGCAAGTCCAAGTCATAGCTTTATATCAGGTGTTTAATTTAGAAATCGATCTTTCGAGGTAAGGGATGTTATTTTCTTCTCAAATGATATTATTTCTTCAATATCATTATCTTTGAAATATTGGTTAGAACTTTTATCAAATTTGGAACTTTTTCATGGGGGTTACTTATTCATGAGTTACTTATTCACGAGTACTATTCATGAAGCGTGAAGATATTTTTGTGGAATTTCTATCTTTTGGTGTCGAGTTCTTATTCACGATATCAAGACTATTCACGATACGGCACTATTCACCAAAAATAAAATTTCTTCTTTTTGTCCAAAATATCTATTTCGGATACTAGCTTTGATTGTATCTATGTTTTGATCATTCTTGAATTTTACACCACCGCGATTATTTTTGAGGTATTTTTGGACGTGAATAAAACAAAGTACGAATCCTTAATCCTTAATCCTTGTCATTTTGTTTCCTTTGGATTCGTCTCTTTAAAAATATTTTCATCATCCTCGGTCTTAAATAATGATATTATTGAATATCTTTGGTCAGTAGTCTGCAAAGATGAGCAGTGTTTAGATGAACATAATTAATCGGTGATGAATATCTTTGGCACTGTAGTCTGAAGATGAATATTTGATTCCAGATGTATATTGATTGATGTTACAGGGGATAAAGGATGAGCGATGAACTTTTAAATTCATACATAGAAGATAGTAGTTTGCATTCTCTACTTAACTCTTCTAATGAATTATTATTTCATTGCGAATATTGATTTAAAATTTGTTGTCTATTGTATTCTATTAGATTTTTCCTCGTTGAAGACTAACGATAATTTGTTGTATATTATCTTAGTCATAATATTCTTTCTTGAAGCTAGTTGAGCTCATCCTTTTCCTTTTGTTCCATTTTTCTTCTCGTGGAGGCGAGAATATAGCAAATACAGTCTGGGGTATGGAATGAAGGTTTTAGAAAGAATTGTTTAGTAGTCCTCACCATTTTGTAAAATAATGTATCAATAAATGTGATGAGGATTTATTTGAGTATAGATATTGCAGAAGATAATATTTGTATTCAAACTCACAGCTTTATTGTTGTAATAATAAAGTTGTAGTTGTTTACGTACCATGTATTGACAACTCGAATAGGTGATGTATACCTATTTTGGGGGCGTCACGAGCAATGTCTAGAAAGTTTCATCTAAGGAGAGGTTTGGTCACCTAATTGCTTGGCGCCAAGAAGGAGAAATTCTTATTGAAAGCCCCCTCTTCCAGGAAGCGCTTTTGGTTGTCAATATTGTGATTCTGTAATATTATTTGTGAATAATTAATTATTGATTCATATGATGAGGAAAATATTGATTTTATGTGGATATAGATGGAGAAAATTTTAATGTGACAATTGTTGAAAATTGAAATTTTATCTTTTCTCGATAAAATAATTCATTTAAATATATTATTATATTTTAATAATATAATAATGGTGATATTTTTACAACGAATGTGGGATATATGAGTATACGAGGAGGAAGAGTATTTTTTGTTGCAATAAATGTTTAAAACATGTTAAACATGCTGATTGGACCCCATTTATTATTTGAAATTTGATTATAGCCTGTAAAATCGCCCGTTTGTGGATTTCGGTCAATTTCTATTTGGAATTTGGAAAAACTTTCTTCTGCAAAGTTGTAGAGAATTGAATTTCCTATAAAAACTCGCGAGATTCGAATTTTCTGATGAAAGGGCTATTTATTATGAATTATTGAAGTTCCGAAGCTTCAAAATAATTGATTTTTGGAAGTTTAAAATATTTAAAATTAGAAAAACGTTTTTTCTTACTTTTTCTAGAATGTGGCATGTGTTTGATGGCTGAAATCAGATTCTAGGCATGCGTAGGAAATTTATATAATTATATTATTAATTTATTAAATTTTTCGCTTTTTGGTGTTCTAAAGAATTTCTATAAATAGGGTCTTGGGTTAGAATTGAAAATCACACCGTAAATCAAGTTTTCTCTCTATATTATCGGCGTATTCTTGTGAGTATTTTGAGTATACTTTGAGTATTGTTAGGCGGTAGTAAGTTCCTTCAAAGACTATATCCCAGATTCCAAATTTATAAGTCTTAATCTTTCGAGGTAAGGGATGTTATTTTCTTCTCAAATGATATTATTTCTTCAATATCATTATGCTGAAATATTGGTTGAAACTTTTTATCAAATTTGGAACTTTTTTATGTCGGGGTTACTATTCATGAGTTACTATTCACGAGTTCTTATTCATGAGTTCTTATTCACGAGATTCTTATTCACGAGTCTTATTCAATGAAGCGTGAAGATGTTTTTTGGGAAATTTCTATCTTTTGGTGTCGAGTTACTATTCACGATACTCAAGACTATTCAATAGAAAAATAAAATTTCTTCTTTTTGTCCAAAATATCTATTCGGATACTAGCTTTGATTGTATCCATGTTTTGATCATTCTTGAATTTTACACCACTATGATTATTTTTGAGGTATTTTGAACATGGATAAAACAAAGTACTAATCCTTAATCCTTAATCCTTGTCATTTTGTTTCCTTTGGATTCGCTTTTTTTAAAATATTTTCATCATCCTCGTCTTAAATGATGATATTATTGAATATCTTTATTCAGTAGTGCAAAGATGAATGATTCTGAAGAATATCTTTGGTAGTAGTGCAAAAGATGAGCAGTGTTTAGATGAACATGATTAATCGATGAATATCTTTGGCTCTGTAGTGCAAAGATGAATGTGACGCCCCAAAATTAGGTATCGTCACCCATCTTGGGTCGCCACTTACATGGTACATAAATTGAGATCTAAACTTACTAATATAAGCTGTATGTACAATACTACATAAAGCGTGAGTTTGAATACAAATATTGTCTACTAGATATTATACAAACTCAAAAGGAGTCCTCATTACAACTATTATCACACTATTTCACAGAATAGTGAGGACTACTAATGCTATCCTCTGGACCATTACTCCGTTTCCCGACTCGTCTCAAATTTATATTCTCATTTCAAGAAGAAAAACGGTGAAAGAAAGGGTGAGCTCAACTAGCCCAGTAAGAAATATTATGACTAAGATAATGCAGAATAAATTATCATTAGCCTTCAACAGTGTTAAACTGATAAAATACAATAGACAACCAGTTTAATCATAATGAATACGTAATCCATTAAAAGAGTCAAGTAGAAAATAAAGTCTACTATCTTTTATGATTTAAAAGGTTTTCATCAATTTTATCACTAAGACTCAGTTTAATGAATAAACCACAATATCTAATCATCCCCTGCACCACTTGTCAAGGATTTTCATCAAATTATCAATGGTCATGACTATACCGAATCACCCTCGTCATAATCATACCAAAAACTATCCATCACGCATTACAAAGCCCATCGAGGACTTTTGTCACATCATTTATATCAAGTCATGATTATACCGAATGATCCCTTGTCATAATCATACTAAGTTCATCTATGCACGTAAGCCAAAGATAACTTTCAACATAATATAAACATGAGGATGATGACAATGACATAATAATTCAATAAAACAAGTTCAAGAATTATTTAATCCAAGAATTATTAACGTCCAAATTGTCAACATGATACTGTTTTATATAGTAAAATTCAAGAATAATCAGAAGAATATTTCCATGAAAAGATACTGGATGAAACGTAAATATCAAAGATATTCTACTAATTTCATGAAGTATAGAAGTCAAAGTTTTAACCAACTGGGTATAATAAAGAATGGAATAACAAAAGAAATCACCGTGCATGCAGATTACTTGATAGGCGAGTTATTCAATAGAATAATAATAACGGAACCGGTCGGTGAAATCACTTGCAATTGAGGATGATCCAATGAATAATAAATTTGAATAATAAATAATGGAACCAGTCAGGTGTAAAACACACGATGTGATATTCCAATGAGAATAATAAATACGGAATAATAAGCAATGGAACCAGTGTCCTGTAAAAAACACTGATACGAGATATTTCAATGTAATAATAAATAATGGAATAACGAGAAGAAGATCACCAAGTATAGGGATTCACAGATATCTGAGTTATTCCAATGTAATAAATAAGAATGGAATAATATAAGGATTTCACCAAGTATAGGGTGGTGTCCGCGTGATACAAAGTTATGTATAGGTATGCCACTTTTTAAAAGTTATTCCAATGAATAATAATGAATGGAATAATGTAAGTTCTCTTCATGAATAAGAAAGAATAACACCCCTTTACGAGTACAACAAATAATACCCCTTACCAAGAAAAAGACCTTTGGATATCAAAGTAGTGAAGTACGTAATACTCTTCTTCTTTCTCTATAGATTTTCTCTCTATAGCTTCTCTCTATAATTTCTCTCTCTAGAGTTTCAATTGAATTCGTAAGAAAATAATGAAGGAATGAGCTTTATTTATAGGAAAATAGAATGCAAAGTAATTAATCCATGAACGGTCCAGATTGATTTACTTTAACTGACGGTCCATATTTAAAGCAAAATCTTTTAAATAAAATATCATATATTCTATTTATAAAAACATTTTACTATATGCAAAACACTATGCAACACTATGCAAAACACTATGCAATACTATGCATAATAAAATATAATATATTCTATTTATAGAATAACTTTAATAAAGTATTCGCATTTTATATAAAAAGATGTTTCTATTTTATTACGTTAATAATACTGAATAAAACAAAACGTCATTATCGCTATAATAATTCATATCATTAATCGATAATAATGGAATCAAACCGAAGTGACTTCTCACATAAGCATCGATAATCAATACCGGTGCTACTTACGCAACCACACGACATCGTATTTTTACAACCGAGTAGTTCAACAAGATCAAGCGGTAAAACTTCCGCCGTTATTTCAATAAAATATTTTGTCGTTTTTTCAATCAAATAATAATTACATTGTGGGGTCCACCAATAATTGAGCCATTTGACGAATATTCCCTGCTAAACCAATATTCCCCACCAATCGAATATAATATAACCACTTGCATACTTTGCAAAATTTATAAATACTACCCACAACTATAATATTATCTCAAATTCACACCATAATATTAAAAAATTATTTCGTCAAAATTTAAATCTTTATTGATAAAATCTGGGGTCTCACAATGAATATTTGATTCCAGATGTATATTGATTGATGTTACAGGGATAAAAGATAGACAATGAACTTTTAAATTCATACATAGAAGATAGTAGTTTGCATTCTCTACTTAACTCTTCTAATGAATTATTATTTCATCATGAATATTGATTTAAAATTTGTTGTCTATTGTATTCTATTAGATTTTTCCCTGTTGAAGACTAACGGTAATTTGTTGTATATTATCTTAGTCATAATATTCTTTATTGGGCTAGTTAAGCTCACCCTTTTCCTTTTTGTTCCATTTTTTCTCGGGAGGGCGAGAATATAAGCGAGTGATGCAGCCTGGGTATGGAATGAAGGTTTTAGAAAGAATTGTTTAGTAGTCCTCACCATTTTTGTAAAATAATGTATCAATAAATGTGATGAGGATTTATTTGAGTATAGATATTGTGCAGAAGATAATATTTGTATTCAAACTCACGATTTACTGATTGTAATAATAAAGTTGTAGTTGTTTTACGTACCGTGTATTGACAACCTCGAATAGGTGATGTATATACCTATTTTGGGGCGCCACAAAGACTATTCACGATACCGCACTATTCATAGAAAAATGAAATTTCTTCTCTTTGTCCAAAATATCTATTACGGATACTAGCTTTGATTGTATCCATGTTTTGATCATTCTTGAATTTTACACCACTTGTGATTATTTTTGAGGTATTTTTTGGACATGGATAAAACAAAGTACGAATCCTTAATCCTTAATCCTTGTCATTTTGTTTCTTTGGATTCGCTTTTAAAAAAATATTTTCATCATCCTTAGTCTTAAATGATGATATTATTGAATATCTTTGGCACAGTAGTGCAAAGATGAATGATTTTCGAAAAATATCTTTGGTAGTAGTGCAAAGATGAACAGTGTTTAAATGAACATGACCAACTGATGAATATCTTTGGCTCAGTAGTGTAAAGATGAATATTTAATTCCAGATGTATATTGATTGATGTTACGAGGATAAAAGATGAGCGATGAACTTTTAAATTCATACATAGAAGATAGTAGTTTGCATTCTCTACTTAACTCTTCTAATGAATTATTATTTTCATTGCTGCGAATATTGATTTAAAATTTGTTGTCTATTGTATTCTATTAGATTTTTCCTGTTGAAGACTAACGATAATTTGTTGTATATTATCTTAGTCATAATATTCTTTCTTGGGCTAGTTGAGCTCACCCTTTTCCTTTTTGTTCCATTTTTCTCGGGAGGTGAGAATATATCGAAAGTACGAGTCTGGGTATGGAATGAAGGTTAGAGAGAGTTGTTTAGTAGTCCTCACCATTTTTGTAAAATAATGTATCAATTAATGTGATGAGGATTTATTTGAGTATAGATATTATCAGAAGATAATATTTGTATTTAAACTCACGCTTTTTCTTGTTGTAATAATAAGTTGTAGTTGTTTACGTACGTGTATGTATTGACAACTCGAATGGGTGATGTATACCTATTTTGGGGGCGTCACAACTTCCATTTCGGAATCTCAAGTGGTTGCAACGGAACCTTAGGTACCAGATGCTCCGCCTTTACACGTTGACAAGTTAAACACATTGAGATAAACTTTGCAATCTCTCTCTTCATATTGTTCCACCAAAATGTATGTCGAAGATCACTATACATTTTAGTACTTCCAGGATGGATTGCAAATGGTGTATTGTGTGCCTCCATCATAATCTTGTACTTCAAATCGAGTCGTTAGGAACACAAAGTCTCAGAGTGGACTCAAGTATTCCTTCTTCATCAATTCTCGCCTGAGAATAGCTCCTTTCTTGTACTTTCTTCTTCATACGCATCGACTTGAATTGGGGTGGCTCGAAAGCAACCTTAACTTTTTCTATTAAAGTTGGCTCTGTCGTATACTTGACATCATCGCACTCGTTCCTGCATATGATCTTCTACTCAACGGGTCAGCTACCACGTTCGCTTTTCCAGGATGGTATTGAATAGTGTGGTCGTAGTCTTTCAATAGCTCGAGCCAACGTTGAGTTCTTTTTGAGTGAAGAAATATTTAAGGCTTTTATGGTCTGAATATATCTCCACTTTCTCCCCAGAGTGGCCATTATTACCACATGGCCATGATTACCACCAGAGTGGTTACCATTTTTGTCCGTCTATTTCTTTCTCCATTTGGTTATCATTATTACGTTGATCGCTATCTCTCCGTGTACGATCCTGGTTGTGGTCCTCGGTTGACCGTACTCGTTATCTCATTTCTAATAATTGAGCCATTTACAACATCTGAATAGAGAAAATTTATGAGAAATGAGATCTTCGACGTATCTTGGGTTTCAAACCTCTAAGAAACATCCGCGTCGCCATACGTTCCTTTCCAGGGTTTTAAAAGATTAATCTGCAGAATAACTACACCGTTATTTTTAAACAACTTATATTTATCGTTTTCTTCATCCAATCGCTTTCAAGTTATGGGGCCCACACGGTCATTTGCTACTGGTCGCATTTAATATTCCCCGACGAAGACGAATATTCCACGACCAAACGAATATTCCCAAACAACAATGAATATTTTATAACCACTTGCTTATTTTGAAATATTTGCGTATTTTACCCCTAACTATCCACATTAATCAAATCAACCCTTACTATTTCAAAATAATAAATAGAGAAAATTAAATTTCATTAATAATAAGTTGGGGTCTTACAATCTAAGTACTCACATAATATGCAACTTATGTTTGAATACATGTCCAAGGTTGTCTTTGAAATCATTTTAGCCGAATGATGCAACATACACATACAAGACAACTTTAGAACTCATATCATGCGTGATTAGGTTATGCTTAACATCTTTAAACACCAGAATCTGCACCATGTAGTATTCATGTATATTACTTCAATATAACAACTTTTCCTTTAAAGCATTTTCTAACACAAAGCTAACAAGTTCGAATCATGATAAAGACACTATACATCATATCTCATGCTCTCTTAGGTTCCAAATCAGTCATGTATATGTTCTCAAAGTTCAGAACTCGTGAACACAAGTTTTCTACAAAGCTAGTTTTGAAAACTTTAAGTTTTGTTATAACTTCCTTACCAATCCAATTTGATTACTTCATACCACATACAAAGGCTTTACCTATCATGTTATACTCCTCTATAGTCATGTATATAGGTCATAACATCAATTTAGTAACACATATCATAAATAAAACCAAAGAATCGGTTTAGAAGTACGCAGAAATTGTACTAGCTACGCACTTAGAATAAGTATGATTCTTGGCGGCTCTACATCGAGCAGTAGCTTTGTTTTGTTCGGCAATTCAGCAACCCATCAAGCAAAATCCTTAAAAACATTGCTTCTAATATAATCCAACACACTTATGAGTATGAATAACATTAAGAAACATAATTCAAATCAACTAACAACCAATTTATGCATAATTCAAGAATCAATCCATGAAACAATTTATCAAAAATTAAGAATGGGAATGGAAGTTATACCTTTGTGGTTCAATTCAGCTGCCCTCTATCAATCTACCCACTCTTAGCAAACTAATTCCCAGCAAATTGTAACAAGGAAGGATGATGTCCCATTTATAGGAGGATGATTATCTAGATAATGTTATTACCTCACAAATCAAACCAAAGGATTTCAAGAATGCACAAAGTTTAAGGTAGAGTTGGTGAGAGTTGGTAATCTCCATCATGAATTCCACTCCCCACCCATTAATTGATCTAGACTGGTGAGTTTGAGATGAAGCTAGGCTAGGCTTGCTAGCATTTCACGTGGGAAGAAGTTGGATTCTTATTATGGGACAAGGAGCAAGACTCAACATTTTGCACAAGAAATGAAATGCTACAATTGGTTTATACCACATATACACATAATATAGACTTTGGTTATCAAATAGGTGTACACAGTTCATTTCATATAACATAGGTTATAATGATTTAAAAGTCATACAATGTATTTCCTAATTACAAGATATCTAGTAGTGCACATACATATAATAATATTATTATGCAACTCACATGAATGCAAATAACTCTTACTATATAGTCTATATATATAATATATAGACATATTAATGTATCACTTTGTACTATATAAAAAATATATGGTTAACTACCATATAATAAATGTTTACTATATTGCACAAATTAATCAAGTGACATATAATCATTTTACAAATTATTAATCTATTACACATTAATTATTATTTATTCATAATAATTATTAGTTAACACATTATCAATTAATTACTCATAAATGCAATTAATCAATATGTTCAACTCTTGCTACTATATTCAAATAACTTGAATATTTAATATAAGAATACTATCAATCTCTTGATATTAAAAACCTTAGGGTTAGTCCACTAATTTAAATCAACTATTAGTGACTCCCTTTAATCATTTCATAAATTCACATAACCACATAAGGTTTAAATAAACTCACAAAACTAACTCATTAAAATTAAATCACATATTTAATTAATAAGGAGTTTAAAAATTCATGGTCGTTACAGAATCGATTAGACGCATTCAGCCCAATTTAGATTTTAAAAGTTATAAACAAACAGTCTGAATGACTGAATCATTCAGATTCAGAGTCATTCAGTCTTATCCAGACCGTATCAAACAGGCCCTTAGTATTGATGTCTTTGTACCATAAATAGTAGCTTTGTAAAGAGGATGAGTTAGAGACATATATAATTACAATATATGAAATGAGAATGCTTTTTTCCCTTAATCATCATATTTGTTCTTAATATTATTAATCTCTTATAACACATTATTAGCACGAATTGTTTTTCACCTTCGTCTTGAAGATAATCATATTTGATTTGAAGGAAAAGATATATTTATATATTATACTATTATATATATATATATATATATATATATATATATATATATATATATTGTAGGTTTCGATCTAAACGCAAAATGAAATAAACCAATTTAAAGCAATTCCGAAACCCAAAACAGGATCCATACGAAAACATTTAACTTAGTGGTTAGAAATTATACTGATTGTGATACTGAAATTGATGCGCTCGAATCTCCAACACAATCCAAATGAATCGCGCCTCTACGGTATCCACACGAACGCACCGAGAATCGTCCTACAGTCTGCAGAAGAAGGAACCGTGGTACTAGTCACCAAGGATGAGGATTTTCAGAACTTGTTTCTCTCTAGTCTCTCTCTAAGAGCGGCTAGGGTTTTCAGTTTATGAATAATACCTAAAATGGCTGCAACATATCATATATATATAGCCATTTAAAATTATTATTCAAAACCTAATTTAATAAAATCCAAATTTATATATATATATATATATATATATATCTTAATTAAGTCTTACTTAATTAATATACCTATACATAAATTATCCTATTAATTTAAATTCATAATTTAAATACTATCAATCATATTGATATATTTAAATATTTACAATTTAAATTAATTCCCTTTTAATTACGTTCTATGTGTGTGACCCTATAGGTTATTATTACGTTGGCAATAATTTTAAAATCATATTATAAAATTATAAATAGTGAGCGGCATCTAGTAATGCATCACTGCTACCCAAGTAATAATAAAATCGATGATTCGATGCAACCTTTTCGTGACCAATGTTTCAATGTAATTTAATCATTTTAACCTTAATATCCTAGATTAAACTCGAGTCATGGAGTGTGTCATACTCTTCATAATTTAATCTGAGTTTTCTTGATCAATGAGTAGACTATATAAAATAAATCACTATTTGAGCATGACCATGCATTTCATAGTCCTACTCAATCAAGAGGCCTATGGATATCACCCCTAATAAATAGGGTGGTTAAATTCCATCTAGATCACTCATATTCCTCACACGATTCATGATGTACCCAATAATCACCTTTATAGTCCACCCTATTAAAGGTGACATTTGATGATATCAAAGTACTTAAATTTCCGTGTAGTAATTTAGTGATTTCATGTCGGAGGACCATTACATCATTGTCACTATGAGAATTGCTAATGACACTTCGCATAATGCTCCATATAGAATTCTCATGGTGGGTCCATCCGAGACATCGTTCTTCTAACATGTATCTATGCATTGTTGAATATCTCATATATTTATGACCAATGAGATTTGGTCATCAATCGATCCACATACTAGTCTCAATGCATCATTGTTGTCCCATCAACAATAATACTCGACTAGGGACATTTAAGAACAATGATACTAATTATAATTATATAATCTCATATTCAAGTCACATACTTGAAACTATATAATTTGTATCACTATTCTAAGGAATTTTATTATGTTAACATTTATATAACGCAGTAAATAAAACCATAATAAAATCATTCATTTATTCAATCAAATATAATATCAAAATGTTAAGCAATTATATAAAATAATTGGCCTCTAGGGTATAAACTCTAACATATATATATATGGATACGCAATTTTTTTAGCATAACATATTGCATGTTATTCCATTCATAACTTATTAGTAGAATTTGTTGTTCTTGGTTCAAGCATGCTAATGACTGTCATACTCATATGTAAGCCATCGTATCACTTTATGCACATGAAAAATTTATATTAATATTCCTACTGACTTTCACAAAGATTATATATATATATATATATATATATATATATATATATATATTATCACACCACCTAAAATTGTCTTGTTATTATACGGTGAAATGTCTAACCTCAACTATTGTGCAATATTTTTCAATAAAAGTGTATTCTAATTTTGCATGTAACATTCAATTTATGAGCTACATGGTTATTCAACTGCTGGGATATATTTCTTTTGGCATGATAGCATATTTGATATATTTTTGTATGAAGTTACAATGACAAGTATACTTAGTAGTATTGATGTTCTTATTTCTATAAATAAGACAATTGTAAAGTGATTGAGGTATGTACAAAATATTATGAAAATACACTCTTTTCTCTAATCATCTTTAATCTTGATTTTAGTTATCTTTCATAAAACGTTATCAGCACGAATATTAATATTATTTATTTAGTGTTGGTTTGTTGTTTAGTTTTAGTGGACAAATTTAGTTTTGTGTTTTACTGCATTTTTATAAATTATTTCATTACAATTAAATCTGAACATATATAATTATTTAATTTGATGGGGAATATGTTTAGTTATTTCATATTCCAATCTTATAAATTTGAATTTGTTGCCCTTGATTTATATCGAGCAAGAATTGTTTGTAATGAAATTTTGATGCTGATATTCATATAAAGGCAAAGAACCTTGGAGATACAATTAAGATTGACAAACATGCATCCCTGCAAGATCATGCAAAATTAATTATTTTTATTCGCCATCATCTCCATAAAAAAAATATTAATAAAAACATGTTAGAAAAAATATTTACTATATTTCATGCATTTAATATGCTCCTGCAGTAGCAAAATTGTGAGTGTAAGTTCATAATATATTTCCTAAAGCGATAAATGATGTCTATATTCATATAATGGATGTATAGATTCATTCTCCCTATCTTTGATTGTAATAATTTTGAAACTCCCATTGAGTTATAAAACTCATGATCTTTGAGTTTTGTAACCTCTTAGTATTGATGTCATTGCACCATAAATAGTAGCTTTGTAAAGAAGATGAGTTAGAGACATATACAATTACAATATATGATATGAGAATGCTCCTCCCTTAATCATCATATTTGTTCTTAATATTATTAATCTTTTATAATAATTCATAATAATATAAACTCCTATTAGCCAATAATCCTATCTATATGTCCGTTAACCTTCAACTTTGCAAAGTTTAGGCCCACTGAGATGACCAACATAGAAGCATACAGAACGGATGCAAGCCCATAGCCCATAGCCCATAGCCCATAACCCAACATTAAAAACAAAACAAAGACGTCTGATTATTTACTTCTGAATGAATTTATATTCAAATTATTTGTTTTATAATTTTTAAATTATAAATACGTGAATTTATTTGAATTATTTATCCCAGTATGCTTTGCTCAATGAACGGCTAAGTGGACTCCTATGTTAGAAAGTGTCCCTGAGGCTTCCTCTATAAGTTTCTCTCAAGCGGATTGATGCCCAACAACAATTCTAAGTTTGCATAGTCATTAAGTTTTACATAAATATCGCTCAAGTCCCATAATATTTTAAGTAATGATGATTTAAAAAAAAAAAGAGATATAAGACTAAAAATGATAGTCAAGTTTTTTTCTTTATTATTTATGATCATAGGTTTGACACATGCATTACGGAACGAAGAAATTATGTTTTTTAAAAGTGTTTATAATATTTATTAGTATATTGATTAAAATAAAAGAAATTAATGTAAATTTTGAATTTAAGAATGTTTTAGTTTGATTTTAAAAAGTTAATAATAAAATTATATTTTTAGGACGGAGTGAGTAATTTTTACAAGATTTTTCTTCACATTAAAGTAAGACTCACACATTTAAAAAGAATTATATCAAAAACAAATCTACTACTTTCACATAAGAATATGATATTTATACGCAAATCTCTCTTATGTAAATATAGGCCCACTCATTATTAAAATGAGACAAAAAAATATGTAAATGTATAACTCTTTTTTTTATAATAGTTAATAATTTTAGAAAATTGTTAAATTGTAAAATATATTTTTATTATTTTCATATCAAAAGTATAAATTGTATATGTTTTATAATAACGATAAAAATATTCTTCTGAGATTTATAACAATAACTTTTATTATAAAAATAATAATTTTTATTATGAATTTAATAATTTCTTAATTTTAAATGCTAACAGCAAGTATTTTGTAACCTCTCAAAAGGAAGGATTGGGCCCAACCCGCCCAAGGTCTTAATAGCAGTCGTGATGGCTTGCACGAATTCTAGAACTGTTCGCACGGCCGAGGGCCACAGAAAATAACAATGTAATTAAGGGTAATTCAAAGGCGATAAATGTCAAAGCAGTACTATGGGGTCCACTCAAGAATCAAATTATTGACACGTAGAACCCACAGACTCAGGGCATGTGGCTTACCACATGAGCCAGAGCATAGAGTATTATTCCTCCCTCCCTCGTTCTTCTTCTCCTCTCTTTCCTTTGGACAAGTTTCTTTTGGTGCACCGTTTCAAATTGAAAAAAGTGAACTAAAACCTCTACTGTAAAATACACCCATCTTCAATATTTACGTAATCTGATTCTCTCTCTAAATCATCCTAGGGTTTGTTCTCTCTCTAAATCATCCTAGGGTTTGTTCTCTCTCATCTCTACTATTACCACTTCAATTACCTATTTCTTTCTATATATATCCGTGCGGCTTGTGTGTCTATATATATAAACGCAGGAATACATATAATTATAAATCTTGCTCTTGAAAATTTGACTTCTTTTTACTCTTGATTTTTTTCTTTTCTTTTTTCTTTCTGATTCTTGTGTATGGCATTTGAGAATGAGAGCAATAGTCAAAGAAGATCCATCATTGTTCCGAATCAACATTTTGTTGATTTTCGAGCTGTGAATCATCATCATCCTCATTTGACCTTCATTTCTGGACCACAAATCAATGTGAGAAACCCTAGATTATTGCCTGTGCTACCGCCTCATCTAATTCCGGTCAATCCAGTTCAGTTGGCTCGTATTGAACTCGAGAGATCACGATCTCTGATAAAGGTATGTAAACTTTATCACCTTTTTGTAATTGAATTTTAATAAAGAAACGTTTATATATATATATATATATATATATGTATATATATATTCTGTGGTTCTTGTTTTTACTTTTATTTTTCTTCATAGTTTATGAATGATGAAGGTCTCGTGCCTTCTTCAGAAGAGGAAACCAAGAGGAAAACTATAATTAATGATCTCAAACAGGTAACCTTTTTATTCTTTATTTTTATGATATCCATTATATGTATAACCATGAAGTAGTACAATGTTTGTTCATATATTTAATCCAGATGATGACTTTGCCAAAAAGATTGCGGTGATGAATAGAATTATTTCTTACTTTGTATTCAATGTATATCAATTTTTTTGAAGACTCTTGTTTCATCAGGGACTATGGAATTTGTGTCTAGTTATATGAAATGGTGCTAAATTAGCTTTAAAGTAAAACTAGTGTGTGTGTGTAATCAAGTTCAACCCCGAGGTGGAGTTTATCTCCCAATTCCCAAACGTAGCGTTCTAAGATATGATTAATTCGGTACCACTAATAAATTTTCAAATATATATTGCGCAGAATATGTATTATTCTCCTCGGAAGTTAAGGAGTTATGTGTTTAGATAAGTTTGAGCTTATGTCTTATTTACAATTGTATTACGTGGATGTTGGTTAAAGAGTTATTTAAAACACATAATGCAATCACTGTGATTCTAATCGAGGCATCCATGCACCTTGTTAATTTATACCAAGTACAGTTTACCTATCTTGAGGTCTGTACGCAGAATGTATGAATTGCTTTTATTGTTAGAGTTTTTCATTTAGTTCGTAGTTTTCTCCTTCTAAATATTTTATGTTATGTCTTTTGTTCATTCGTGTCAATGTTTCATCTCTTACAGATAGTGATGAAGTGGATTAAGAGGGTTGGTTATCAGCGGCATCTGTCAAGGAGTTATATTAGAGCTGCTTCTGCCACGATATTAACATATGGATCCTATGGGCTTGGAGTAAGTTTATTTTTCTGTTTTGTGAGTTTAATGTTCTTGTGCTTCTGCAAGTCTCTACTATATATATATATATATATATATATATATATATATATATATATATATAGGAGTAAGCTGTAAACTGTTCTGCATTTCTTGTAAATTTTATTATAAAATTCCAGAAATATATTGTTAAACATCGTCTCTCCAACAAAGCCTACAAGCCCCTCCCTATTTTTTATTGTCCTTTTATCTGTACAATTCCCTTTACAAATTTAGAAAAATCCTTGTGTATGCTATTATCATTTTCCCGTTGATACCTATAATAAGAATTCTCATAATGAAATGGTGAGTGTAAAATATAAAATTTGAAGGGATTCTGGCAGAAATGGGAATTTGATCAATTCCCCCCTTTAGTAGCATAATGTTTTCTCTGATGAAGAATTGGTTGTGGAGCATGCTAAGGCATAAAATTCCCTTATTTAATGTGATCACAGTGACTTTATTAATAAGCTTTCTTTATTAAAAAGAATTTTACAATATTACAGAATCAAAGGATGTGACCTGGAAAGCACCTAATTTAACTATATGTTTCTGTATTTAAAAAATTCCTGATTTCTTCGTAAGAAAGAAATAAGTTTTAAATACATACTATTTCCTATTGTGAATGATATGTTTCAGGGCCTGATTAGTCACTTTAAGTTAAATGGAGCTAATAACTTGATTAACATCACTTTTGGCTTAGCTAGGGCACTGGAGAACTATACGTAGGCTTTTGTGACACGTATATTCAGTCTTTATGTGTTTCATATTTGGTAGTTGAAAGTAAATGTAGTTGTCTGTTTGTCTTCGAAGTAAAACCTAATGATAAGCTGCCTTTGTGGGAAAAAACACGTGGACTACAATAGTTTATAATGTTTTTGATATATGTTTTTTCTTCCTGCTTTTCAATATTTTAATTTAGGTTCATACTTCAGAATCAGACATTGATGCTCTATGTGTTGGACCATGCTTCGCTAATATTGAAGTAAGTCTTCTTATTGCTGCTTCACCTATTTAATTCATTAATGTGTGCAAATAGAGTATCTCGTAACTTGTTACTCTGAGTCCTGCAGGAGGATTTTTTTATGGTTCTGCATGACATGCTTGCAAGTATGACGGAAATATCAGATATTCACTGTGTCAAGGATGCAAAAGTTCCTCTAATGCGTTTTAAGTTTGATGGGATCGCAGTGGATCTTCCTTATGCACAACTTCAAGTACCATCAGTACCTGAGGTTAGTGAAAATACTTTGTACTTTGTAGCACTTTTTTATCCAAGAACTATATGATGATATGATCTATTCAGTGGCTACAATGTTTTTGCATAATAGGATTTCTTAGCCTTGTGAATGTCCATATCTACAAAAATTCCTTCCTTGAAGGGGACACTTTTTTTTTTCCTCTTCTTTTCCCTTTAAACCTAAATGGTTCAAATTAGTGCAATTGTATTATATTCTTTACTCTACAATACTATTACAATATTAAACCAGTTTTAGTAATTTTTAATTGTTTTATTTGTGACCTGAATTGTTGAACTTGCTGAACGAATGATATGCAGAATGTGGACATACTCAATCCATTCTTCTTGAAGAATATTAATGAGAGCAGCTGGAGGAGTTTGTCTGGAGTACGTGCCAATAGAAGCATCCTTCAGCTAGTACCAAATGTAACGGTAAGCGCTATCTTCTTTTTAGATGTAGACCTATTCTTTCTAGTTTGTAAAGTTGATCTCCATGTAGTTTGATGTATTAATTGCTTTTGAAGTACATGAATGAACTATAAACCATCAACTATCAATTATTTTAGACAGTAATGTATGCTCTTTGAATATTTCTGTATAATTTTGTCAGCGTGTCCAGGACCTTATGTTGTGAAGTACTTACTCAAGAATGAATGGTGCTTTCATAGTTCTATTTGTACAGATACACATACCATTCTTTATTTTCTATGAGGCAAGGCTTCACTTGGTTGGTTTTATTAAGGCTTGGTTAATGCCTATGCAAGGCATACTTTTTCTCCTTTACACTTGCTTTTTGAAAATGGGTACTGAAACTGACTGATGTATTGTGGTGTTATTTCTAAACTTGTAAAATCTAGCATTACTTTATTCATGAAAATGAGGTATCAGCATAGTAGACATATTTCCTTGGGTTTGAAATTCTTGTAGATCTCATATATTCTGGATTTACATGTTCCAGATTTTTAAAGCAGTGCTGCAATGTGTTAAATTATGGGCAAAAAGGCGAGGCGTGTATGGTAATGTAAGGGTCTATGCAACTATCATGAATTTTTTTCTTTCATCTTCTTTTGCTTAATTCATTTCTTTGCATTTTTTTACCTTTACTAAACAACTCCTGTCAACCATGTACTTTACTACAGTTATTTGGGTTTTTTGGAGGAGTTCACTTGGCAGTTCTTGCTGCATTTATTTGCTTAAGGCATCCTTATGCCAGTTTGGCTGCTCTGATTTCAATATTCTTTCACGTGTTTGTCCATTGGGAATGGCCAACGCCTGTAATTCTACACAATGGATTCATATCATCAACTATTCGTAGTGAAATACGATCCTTTATGCCTATTCAATTGCCGTGTAGCCCACATGAATTTTGCCATTCTAATATCACCAGAAGCACATTCAGTAAAATCAAAGTCGAATTTCTTCGAGGACATTATTTGACCAAGGTATATTTTGTTTTCCAAATGGACACCATGTTTGTTACACAACGTTTATGTTTTTTGGGGAATTACTTGTGTAAATCATTTCATAAAATGAAATTGAAATGGGAGTGCAATTTGTTGTTACACCCCAGAATAAAACCAAATGCCATTCCTATAAATACATAGATTTGATTGCAGAATTATTCTTTTGGCATTGCAGGATATTTTGAAACCAGATTTTGACTGGAGTAGCGTATTTGAGCAGTTTCCTTACTCAAAGAGATACACGAGGTTTGTTAAAATATGCCTTTCGGCTTCTGATCAAGAAGGGTTAGGAGACTGGGTGGGTTGGGTCAAATCGCGCTTTTGATGTCTGCTTCTCATTGTAGGGTAGGTACTAGACACTGATAAGACTTGGCATATCATCTCATTATAACTTAAATGTCTTCATTGTATGGGGTAGCTTACTAGAGACTGATAAGACTTGGCATTGAGATGCTGCTGATGGATCATTATAAATCTTAATCCATAGCCATTCCAGCAATATGTGGTCATTAAAACTTAAGAAACTAAACATAAATTTAAGAATTATATTGAATTAAACTAAATATTACAAATGTATCATTTATATAATTTGAAGTTGTCAAGTTCAAAAATTACAACTATAATAAAATTATTCAATGTGTCATGGTTATACAACATTTATTATGTGGTCTCAAAAAGCGTAGATCTATCTTGCTCCTATATCTGTTCTCTGACTAGGTAGGCGCCAAGGAGGGGCCTAGCGCCTAGGCGGGGTTTAAGCGGATCTAGGCGGGGTTTTAGAACACTGTCTAAAAGGATACTGACAGATACTGACGATTTAAGTACAACTAATTTGAAGTATTGGGAAAGTTAAAACATTAAGTTTCATATTCTGTATGAGGTTTCTTTTAATTTAGGAGCTTGTGCCTTGAAAGGTGTGGTTTTACATAACAACTTCCATGAGATGACAAGAAAGGAATGTTTTATAACTTGAAAAGTACCTTGTTTCGTTGTATTGGGTCTTTTATTAACTATATCAGCTTATAAGCCTACTACCATCAATTGCTTTGGAGGAAAGGGGATGAAGCAGTCGATCTCTATCTCTATGATTGCATGAAATAATGTTGTATTCAGAATAACTTCAGCACGTGCTCCAATGCCTGTTATGCAATGTATGTTACCTGACATTTAGATAACCTATTCTTTCACTTGCTGAGACCTTTTTTTTTTAATTTGCTTGCATAGTTGGAGGAGGTGCAGGGAATGTGTGACCCCAACCCATCTGAGTATTTCGATTTGGGTGTACCAAAGCCAAACATTGTGTTTTACTGGGCATTGCAAAATGGTAAGGGTAATTTCACAGACATACATTGCGTTGAAGAAGAGTTTATGAAAAACATTAGTAATGGGTATGAAGGCCCTCCTGGAGAGATGACTCTGTCAATCGTTGAAGCATCTCAAGTACCAAAAAATGTGCACTGCAATGGCACTAAAGCATGCTGGAGGGTTTCAGAACCAACAGATGCACCTGCCTCACTACTATTCAACTAATGGTGATCCAGAGTACCCTAGTGCTGGGGGGATTAGGGAAATGATAGTAGTCATCTTTTTATTGCTCCTGTATCCATGGAGTTTCGTCTTTTTTTGCATAGTGTTAGGGTGGTAAAATCCATACATATGTTGAAGTCTTCAGACAAAAGATAGTACACAATTTAGGGAATGGAGAGGAAAATCAGAGCCACAGTAAATTACCTGTAAACAGCAAATATTTTTTTCTTCCTTATGAGATCTATAAAGAATGTTTTTCCCCCTGGGGGAACAATGTTTTAATTTCTTGATGTATATAGTTTATTCCATTCTCTTGCTTGTTTTGGCAACAATTTTATTCTGATAACAGGTAATGTGAACTACTTAACAGTGTATTGAGAGTCTGAGACACATAAGCTAGTAATTTGGACATTTGAGAGGTAAAGAATACCAATGTACTTTTGAGTATTCCAAATTTCATGCTTAAAAGGTCCTGCTGGTGAGCGTAACTTCCTGCAAATTGAATTTGCTGTATAATATTTTTCTGTCGGGAAAAGAGAGAGAATGGGCAGATGGGCTCATCTCATCCATGCATATTTACCCTGAGAATGTTTTTACACTGAATATGTATATAAGTATATACGAAGAAGGGAGTTTGGTTGGATTGTTAAAGTCTATAGTATACTATCTAATAGTAATAAGTGCGGTTATAAATAAAACTAATATAGACACATTAAGGCTGTTAAGCTACTAGTCTATATGAAACTGAGAGTTCATTTATTTTGCACTAAAGATAAGAGTTGTGAAACTCAATAATAAACGTGCGACTTAATTATAATTCATCACATAAAGTTTGCTAAGACGTTTTTTTTATATATATACTTGTCGTCCTGAAACCCTTCTACCAAAAGAATGAATACAACATAAGAAAAGAGAAATTAGAAGACGGTGAAAGTGAAAAACTGAATGGAGGTAAAAGAGCTCTGCAAATATATATGCTGCTAGTATTAAATATTTTTTTTATATATATTCAATCTTAATTCTGAAATTAGCATCTGCTTATTTCATTACAAACGACTTAAAGAATAAGGTACAAGTTCTTTCATGACATTTAAACTAACAAGTATATATATATGGTGTGCACATTTGCAGAAAATTTTGCCACTTTTTATTGCACTGATTTTTGAGGCCATTATCCAAGGTGAAGCTAAGTCACAATTTGACGCAATTGTAGCAAAAGATGGGTCTGGAAATTTCACTCAAATCTCTGAAGCTGTCTCAGCTGCACCAGATCACAGTAAACAAAAGTACTACATTAAAATTAAATTAGGTACGTATGTTGAGCGCGTTCAGGTTGGAACCCAAAAAACAAACCTTGCTTTCATTGGAGATGGTATGGATGAGACCATCATTACTTATGACAGAAGCAACCAAACAGGCTATGGTACCATTGAAACAGCCACAGTTGGTAAGTTTGTTATTTTTTTTCCCATCATTTCGACATCCCTAACTAAAAAGGGCTAGCTCATTGGAATTCTTTCTTTGCACATTGACTAGATATTGAAGGAAATGGATTTATAGCAAAGGGCATAACCATTATTAACTCTGCTGGACCAAACAAAGGACAAGCTGTGGCACTGAGGAGCACATCCAACTTATCTGCATACTACCAATGTAGATTTAAAGGCTACCAAGACACACTTTTAGCCGATGGGGGGACTCAGTTTTATAGGGAGTGTGAAATCTTTGGGAGCAATGATTTTATATTTGGAAACGCCCGGGTGGTTTTCCAAAATTGTGGCCTTTATGTTCGCACTCCTCCCAATGGTGGTGATTGTGTGATAACAGCACAATCAAGGGAAAACAGTCAAGTGCTTACTGGTATATCGATACATAACTGCACAATTAAGGCAGCAGAGGACTTGAAGCCTAATTCAGGAATAAGAACCTACCTTGGCAGGCCATGGAGATCACTATCAACAGTAGTCGTAATGCAGTCCTTCTTAGATGATCTAATAAACCCTGACGGATGGTTTCCATGGGATGGCAATCGCAATTCCCTTGATACATTGTACTATGGGGAATATCAGAATCGAGGTCCCGGAGCTAGCACTAGTAAAAGAGTAAAGTGGAAAGGATATAGGGTCATGATTTTTTCTGAAGCTCAAAAATTCACTGTAAGAAATTTAATCCAGGGTGAAACATGGATACCTTATAGTTAACATATAATGAGAGGTATGCATGTTACATTTAAAGTATCATTTTAGCAGTATAGAACAGATTCAAGTATAGATCATTATAGCAGTATATATATATATATATATATATATATATATATATATATATATATAGGAGGAGAGAGAGAGAGAGAGACGAACAAATCTCAAATTTATGATATAAACAATATCCAACAAACTAACATAGTTAGATATTTAGAAATACAAAATCACTAACTAATAGTTAGTGTTAGTGAAGTACTAGTGTTAGTCTAATCGGCAACACTTTTCATCTTGTTTTTTTTAGTGAAAATCTTGGAGATCTTCCCCACTATCTTCTTGACAAAATTTCCCACTGATCTTAAACCTCTTGTAAACCTCTTCTCTTTATCGTTATTTTTCGAATTCATGTCTGCAACACAGTCGCCGCCATCATCATCGGAATCCGAAGACACATTGTAAATTCTGCCATTGCTACAAAACAGTATGGGAGTGCTACGAAATATAGAGAATTTTTTCTTTCTGGGTTTTGCTAGTAAATGTGGAGGGGGATGAAATGTTTCATATTCTTCAGCATTAATGTTGATATCTTCGTAATCTGCCCCACACATTGCCAAAGCTTCAAGGGAAACACTAGACATGACTGCCTCTTGATTTTGTTTAGCAAGTGACATAAATGAAAAAGAGAATGGGTATATACAGGTAGTATATATAGAAATTAGTAGAACTCTATCACTTGGGTTGGGTGGGAGTTATTCTGATTGGTTAGATTTGAATCTTGATTAGTTTTTAGATAAAGGGGTAAGGATAAATGTAGAAATTTGTGGTAGTTTATACAATCCAGCAAGAATCCAGAAGATATACCAAATAAAATAAGTAGTTAGGCTAGGCTGGTTGGAAATTGATATTCAACTTTTTGAAATTTGAGTTTGGAGGTAAAAAAAAAAAAAAATAGATTCACAAAATCTTTTAAAATGCATAATTTTAAAAAGTTAGGTACTTATTCTTGGAATTTCACAAACATGGTATTTGGATCCATCAGATATACAACCCGTTATTCCTTTTTAGACTTTAATAAAGATTTAAATACCCCATTAAATTTCATCAACTCTCACCCACAAATACTCCTCTTTTGTTCATAAAAATTGTTTTGTTTTATTTACAAATTAAACTTATAAATTTAAAAGATATAACTCCTCCGTTGTACAAAAAGTATTTTTGAAAATAGTAATAAGTTGTTAATTTATAAATATTAGTAATATCATTTTATAGTATCTTCATCATTAAATAAAAGACTCTTTTTGTCAAATAAAAATATTGACATATAATTTTTTAAAATATAAATATTTTAAACATTTTTACTCTTAACACAGTAAATAAATATTGACATTATAATACTATTAGGTTATTTTATACTACTATTATCAATATAGATGAGATTCTTTTTTATGAATTTGATCCAAGACAAGACCACGAGATATCAAAATGGCAGAGATGAATTAAAATACGCGAAATTAAAGACATCTATTTATTAAACTTTTAGGCAATGACTTTTAAGCAATTGTAGTTCGGCCTTGGCCTCCATTGCAACCAAAAAAAATGTTACCAGCAAGCCTGCCATAAAATCAAAACCCATATTGAAAAGGCCCACTTTAGTTCAGTTTTCAATTAATTAAAAAATTAATTCATATTATCCGACCGACTTGACTTGATTCACTCGGAATGTTACGTTTAATTATTTCTTGCATTAATTTTTTTAGTCTTTTTTAAATTATTGATGATAGGTGTGAAATTTTTAGCATTAGTTGAATACTCCTCTATTAAGTTCGCTTCAGGTTTCATAAATTAATCTATTTACAATTGATGCGGGTAAAAATAATTCACCAATAACAAGATATCACATGTTATTTTTAGGTATTCTAGAAGCATAGAAAATTAAACCAATTAAGAATTAATAACTTGGAAAAAGTAATATTATAAAATTCTAAGTAATTTCAACTTCGAAAGAAAAGTGATCATTCGGTTATAATCCGAAACTTATTCGGTTATAAGAATACGAATTATTCGTAATTTTACTATCCAAAAATAATCGAAATTTAAACTATCTTGAATTACGAATTGTACATTCGGATATTCGGGTAATAACCGAACCTGTGCTCTTTTTAAAATTAACAATACAACAGCAGTTTAATGTTTAAACTTAACAATACAGTAGAAGTGCAACAGCAAATTAAATGTCCTTAACAAAGTTTATGACTTAACAAAGTATAATTATAATCTAGCAACATCCAACATGCAACAACAAGTCAGCAACTAGCAGCAACATGAACATGAGCAGCAAATTGTAGGCTTTTCAGCAGCAGCCAGCAGCCAGCAGCCAGCAGTGCAAGTTGTGCAACAGCCAACACTCAACAGCAACATGAACAGCAACGAGCAACAACAACATGCAACACAAGCAAGCCAAGTCACATGAAAATTGACGTCGATTATGAACATACAGAACAATTATTATATGATCCTTGGGTAGAGTTGGATACAAATTCATGTTTCATGCAGGTAACTTATTTTTTTCCCAACAAAACTGAAAGCCCATTCTGTTTCGGGAGGTTAATTCTTCCTCTAAATCTCAGTTCCCTACCCTCATCAATTTCATTGGAATTCAAACTCTCTACATTTGTAACTGTATTTGTCCTAGGTAGAAAAAGCAAAAAATAAACCCCTAATAAAGTAATAACAACTACTGGGAGAAACCGGCGCAAATCCCCATCTCTAATTCGGGCATTTACACATACAGCATCCAGAATATTCAGAGTCCAAGTAAAAGAACCATAGATTTTATGAGAAATATATATCTAAACTAACGATTGAGTTTAAAATTGCATACACCCAATCTAATAAAGATCAAAACAGAAAGAGGGTTAGTACTTGAACCTCCAAAAAGATCTTCACAGTGATAGCGAAGCAACCATATGAGGAAGACCCAGAAGAAGAAACACAAGCTAGCTGCTGCCGCAAACCAAATCAATCACAGGAATCGAGGTTACAGGGTTCAAAATCAACAAAATCCCACCAAGAAAGAAGCTTGAAGCACTAGGGTTCTTGCTTAAGAATCTAGTAAAGGTTGAGATAAAAGATGAATAGCAATAATGATGAGATCGAGACTCGAGAGGCAAGAGTGAAGAGGCTGAGGAATTGTGAGATACTGAGATGATGAGATCTGGGACAGGGAGCGGGCGGCTAGGGCAAAATGGGAGAACTGAGTTTGAGTCTGAATGTCTGATAGATAGTCATAGATAATTAGATAGTAGATAATATTATAAATTAATTTTTTTTAAGTATTATGGTTCGGTTATTCGGGTATCCGAATAATCTGTTTTTTGAAATTGAAATTGAAATCGAATCTTGAGTAATAATTCGGATATAACTGAAATTGTGAAAAAAACCGAAAAATCGAAATAATTCTGTTAAAAAAATTCGGTTCGGTTCGACAATTCGGTTTTATTCATTTTTTGCTCACTCCTGATTCAGATATGTTATTTATTTTAATAATTCTAATAATAATTCTGACTTAAGTATCGGATAGAGAGCAGATCCTCTGTTCCCAAATTCTTTGTCCCTCTTGTATCCCCCACTTAAATTTTGACACATATCTTTTTATTTAATTTTAAAATTAATTAATGTTAAGTAAGAGACTAAATTTCAAAATTTAAATGAAAAAGCACAAGGGTGCATAGAATCTTCTCTCGTATCGGATAACCCTTCTAAAGCCCTCCCAAGTCCCAACTCCAATCTCCGGAAGCCCCCAACTCTAAATACAATTGTATCGAACTTGGTCCTAATTTTAAATGAGGGAGAAAAAAAATGGCAGATACTGTATTATTATACGTTTAAATATAAATCTTTAACTAATTGTAAATTTTGTTATTATACATAAAAATTACTATTAAGTTGTTCAAAAAAATTATAAAATGACAAAAAAGAACTATGGCACGACCAAACAGACTCATCACTATTCACCTCCCTCCTCTCTTCTCCTGATTGAAATTTGAAGGAAAGCTCTCCCTCGAGCAATTTTCGTTCATTCTTCTCAGTTGGCGATCAGCTGTAGCTGAGCTGATTAATCTTCCGATTTCTCCTGCCGGATATCTAATTCCCCTTTCTATTTTCGGCAATCTTCTACTCGGATCTTCTCCCATCTTGGTAAGACTAACGCCCAAACTTTCATTCGCTCGTTCACATCCCTGTCTACAAATATTCATTTATGTATTTTGTATTCTCTAATTAATTTAAACTTTACAATTTCAATCGTTTATGCGCGGTTCCTTTGTGTGTGCTTGTACTTCATGTAAGCTATACACACATATAAGCATACACCTCATTAAGACGGTTAAGGTTCGATATTGATGTTAAAAGGTTCAAAACTATAATTGGCGCTTTTGTATTATAGTATATACGATACAATATTTATTCTTTTAACGTGTCACTGGTAATTTGTTTGTTTCTGAAAGATTACTAGGTCTTCTGAAGCTTGAAATGGAGTGTGTGGTTCAAGGAATTATTGAAACACAGGTAATTTTAACAATTAGTGCAATATTATTATTGTATGAATTACATTTTCTGACCTCAGTTGTAGCAATTTCATATTCTAATTTAGAGTGAAAACTGAGGCTTTATGATGGAATTAAAATAACTTCTCACCTATCTGATACCATGGAATTTTTTTTGGGTATGTTTTAGTTACTAAATTAGATTATGAAACTGACTTAGATTCTTTAATATCAAGTCTGTCCACAGTTGATAAGTCTGTATTTTATACTTATGTTTAACGGGTACATAAGCATTGTGAAATTTGAACTGTATCATTCTCATGAGATATCAGCCATCTACTATTTCAACTCTTATAAATTTCATTTCAGAGTTGGTTGTTGTTTTGGTCCTAAATGTCAAAAAGCTGTGTAGCACTAGCTTTTCATGCATAGATATGTTATAACATTGTTCCTGTTTGACTAAGTCTTAAGTGGTATCTTGGTGACCAGAGGAATTTTTAAGGGTTTAGATCCAATTATGAGCTCAAAGCATGGTTGACAGTTATTATCCCGTTGTATTTACGTAATAATCACCTCTTCTCTTTGATGGAAGAAAAACGTTTTTCCTTGGTTTTCTGGAAGAGGACAATTGGTTTTCTGTTAATATATTTTAGTTGTCTTGCAGCATGTTGAAGCCCTGGAGATTCTTCTTCAAGGTCTTTGTGGTGTTCATAGAGAACGGTTAAGGATCCATGAATTGTGCCTAAAAAGTGGTCCAAACCTTGGTAATTTTTTCTTGTCTTAATGTTGAATTTTGTTACAAGGATGAACAATATGAAAATGCTTATGTACACATGCATGCCCAATGACATGCCCATGTTAGTCGCCTGCTAATGAGTTAAATTGTTTGTTGTTTGCTGACATTCAGGTTCCGTAGCTTCAGAGGTCCGACTCTTGTGTGATCTTGAGCTGCCCGAGCCCACTTGGTAAGGGATGGAGTTCTTCTTGTCAAGTTCATTGTATATATGCCTGTAATTATGGTTGAAACTGTTGAAAGTTGTTGTGTAGGACAGTTCGACATGTGGGGGGTGCAATGAGAGGTGCTGGTGCTGAACAAATTTCAGTTCTTGTGAGGACTGTGGTAGAAAGCAAAGCAAGCAATAACGTTCTCCGCTTATTCTATGCACTTGGCTACAAGTTAGACCATGAGCTGTTGAGAGTTGGATTTTCTTTCCATTTTCAAAGAGGTGCTCAGATTACCGTCACAGTCTCTTCAGTTAATAAGATGCTACAATTGCATGCAACTGATGATGCTGTGCCTGTTACACCGGGCATACAGCTGGTTGAAGTGACTGCCCCTGCATCCTCTGAGAATTACACTGAAGTAGTTGTTGCTGTATCGTCATTTTGTGAATATCTTGCACCGTGAGTGTTCTGTTTCATGTTATTTTTATTTCCTATGTTTTTGGTTTTTTTTATACAGATGACATTCGATTAGCTCAAATATTGGGGTTCGGGTAATAATTGGGTCATGGGCCAGTTGTAGGGTCTAACAGAATAATCTGTCCATAATCCATGCATGTCTAAGGTGCCAGGGATACACTGAACTTTGGATATAGTCATATAGAGAAAGAATTTAATGGATAATGTAACTATTCCAGCCTGCAGAAATGTTAAAGAATTGATAATGCATTGAGAGAGATTTTTGTCGCAAGAGTTGGATGATAATCCAGTTGTTCTATCCTTCATGCCACTGTGTTTTAGTTAATAATTCTATCCCAAATTAAGACTCCAATATTACTTTCAGGAAGTCATAAATGAGAGTCCATTATCCAAATCAATCTCATTTTTAGTTATGTAATTTTGAATTATTGCTTATTTTTTTCGAGTAAATATGATACAGTGAGTTTGACCAGAAGAAGCTTGTACATGCTTGTCTTGAACACGATCACAACCCTGTTTTAAATCTGGTTATTAATTATCTGAGTTTTGCATTATCATTTAGGCTGCTTCATTTGTCAAAACCCGGTGTTTCCACTGGGGTTGTTCCTACTGCTGCTGCCGCCGCTGCATCTCTCATGTCAGATGGTGGAGGAACGACCTTGTAGCTGACTTGGAAAATAGGTAAGATGCTGAAAAATGCCCCAAGGAAAAGAACTGTGGTTCTGATTTTGAAGTTATTGTAGTGCATGTTTTACTTCTTGAAGGCTCTGAAAGAAATTGTAATTTCTTGACTTGATGTCGTTGAAATAGTGTGTAGGTTCCTTTATTAGGTTGGATTTAATTGCTCATTTGTGGTCTTGCCGAAACATTTATTATGAAATGGTTTTTGGATGGGTAAGATGATTTTGGATTTGCTTTAAACGTAATTGTGTGGTCGAAATATAGGAAGAACTTATGATGAATATGATCTCCCTTACTCCTGATGTTTCATGCACAATCTTCCTAATATTAATGTAATTTTAAATATTAAAAATAATCATTAATCACTGATTGCGGATCAACAATTTCATGCACAATCTTCCTAATAGTTTCAGGTTAGTATGACAAACTTTCAAGTACTATAACATCAAAACTGTTTATATTTATGATCTTCATTAATTTCATCACAAGTCAGATCACAGTAATAAGATATTAAGTTCACGTGGAAATGTCAACTGTTGCCTATAAAATTTTCCACCTTAATGATCTCTATAAATGTCATTAATTAGATTTGTTTAGTCAAATAAGTTTAATTAGTTTCCACACTGAGAAAAAATGGGTCTTGTTAATATTAATATTTTTGAATCTCAAGTCAACAGCCGGTCTTGGGGGTGGAGATGGAAGTACTGCAGCGGCAACTGCCAGACTCAGGATTTTGTTTATGAGAAACAGGCCACATGAATCCCAGAACATACATATCTGAGTCCTCTATAAGCACTTCAAGAGTCCCTGAACTTGTACAAACAACTTTATCCGATTTAAAGAGTAATATGTAGACACTAATGCTGCCCATACTAAAAATTTCAACTATGCTAAAACCGACTATAATTTAACATGTTGGAACAAAACACCGCTGGTTGATCCACAAACTTTCTATTATTATTGTACCAACAGGCAACATGGTACTTAAAAGAGGCTTCAATTGCAGAGGAGGTAACTTCAATCAAATTGGCATGGCCAGTAGAAGAAGAAGCAACACAGATTGCATGAAACTCTAAACGACCATATAGTAATTTACTGTACAAGGAATTTTGTCAATTTAGCATTCTTGCAAGTCTTGGCATCACTTAATCGACAGCAACAAGCCATGGATCATACATGTCTTGCACAAGAACACCAAGGAGCTTTGGATCTTATCTTTACCTTATTACTGGGTAATAGGCTATTAAGCTATATACTTTGTGTACCAATTCACTTCACTGTTCTGCTCCCCTTATTTTTAGGATCTGGACCAGAAACCTGTTCCACAAGACTGCCAAATGTCAGCAAATAATAGATTTGGTTTAGGAAAAGTTAAAATGGCCAGGTTAGCACAATATTAAAATGTGCCAAAATATATGCAGTAGATTACTTTTACACAGAAACACACAAACAGAGAGAGAGAGAGAGAGAGAGAGAGAGAGAGAGAGAGATACATATTTGAGAGACCCAGAACCAAGTACATTTGTATCACTAGCAGATGGATTCCGATGGTTACCATTTAATACCAAACCATCCTCTGTTATTGTAGCTGACTTTGGGGAGCCCTGAAAGCTTATAGTCGACGAACTTCTAGATGACACTCCTGTAAATTTAACGCACAGATCATTAGTATTGTTGTATATTGTTCAATGAAAACAATAGTTGAAGTAACTTAAAAATGTTTGCATGAATGTTGTTTTTTGATATTTCACTGACAAAAAGATTATGAGACGAGAAGGTTTAAATTTGACAAAATACGGAGGTTGACTAATGGATCCTTTATATAAATATGCACAACTTAACAAGAGATTTAAATTATCCAGGTCCAAATCCACTGTTAAAGATTGGTCCAACTATGATACCCAAGTTATCAAATTTTACCAATTAAGAGTAGTCCAAATAAAATTGAAAAGATTAAAGTTGTCTACAAACAAGAATTGGAGAAAACAGAGGAAAAGCGATGGCAACAAATGATAACACCCACCCCCCATATGATTGGAAGATTGGGGACAAAGCTATTTGATTAGCTTGTACTCTTATTTATGATGTAACACAAAAAAAGTTAGAAACAAGTAGATTTCTTCGTTAAAATAGCTAAAAGAATGAAATCAGATGCAAAATATTAAATTAGGATAAATCTCAATAATTGATCACACGGTAGGGCCAATGAAAGTATAAGTCATCCTCAGAGATTCTACCAAAGTTAGCATCTCTCTAACATGAGAAAGCAAAAGAGTTAATCAATGAAACAACTCACAAAATCAATAGTAATGATGATATCAGCGCCTTGACAAATATTTGAATATGATACAAAGACAATTTGAAAATAATAAGCTTTTTGTCAATTACTAAATAACTAACGCATAGCTTAGTCAACGAAGTAATCGATATCAGGAAAACAAAAGAAAACTTGAAGGAGCCACAAGCACATGCAAAAACATGTTATGTCCATGCTGAAGCAAGGAGAAAATACCAAATTCACACTTGCAATTTCCCAATTTACCGGTAAAAGTGTACCCACTAATGCTTGATAATGATATTAACAGTTAAGTAGGATATATACCTTGAAAAAGTATGACAAGACAGAATATAATGGTGAAAAGCATGGCAAATATATTTCCACTTGATGATGATGCCTTAGCAGTTTTCATTTTCTTCAGTGCCTTCATTCGCTCGATCCTCGCCCGTTTCATCATGGCTAATTCAGCGATCTCTTTGATTAGCTTCTGGTCAGCAGCATCTAAAGATAGACCTCGAGGTGGCCGGGGAGGTTTGGGAGGCTTCTCAGCACTTGACTTTTTACGTTTCTCCTTTCCCATTTGGTTCTCTCATTATCTCCAGCCTCTTCTCCCTCCACCTTTTTGACTATCAACAATTTCACTTTTTCTGGAGAAACAACACTGCTGTTTGACAAACTAAAACTCACTTCATTTTCACCCGTGACAAAACCATCAGCACCCTCAAACCCTCGGCATAACTTAGTGAAAAAGGACCTTGCTAGTTTGGCACCTGAAACAGTGTCACTTCGTCCCACTTCATCGCTAGTAGTCTCACCAGCTTCAAGATCAAAGTCTCTTTCTTTTGGAGGAATTGGATCCATTAAGACTTTAGCTTCTAAGGTTCCTCTCTCTAAACCCTTAAATTATTTAATGTACTAATATATTGAATATCCAACTAACATGATTTAACCGAAATCATCAAATTCTTGAGAATACAACAACAATAAAAGCAATAACCGTTCTCCATTTTAATTCCCACCAAATAACAGACTATTTCAGTAATTAGATCCTAACTTCAACCACAGAAGAAAATGGGTCGCCTCCTTGGATTCTTCTACACAAAGGATAAAACAACGACCAAGACCCTGAATAAAAAATTATAGCTCAGATTCATTATACAATCATAATACTCAAATAGTATTATATACATAACATACAGTCATGAATTTTTCATAACATATGGATGGATAACAAAAAAATAGTCGTTTTTTAATGTTAAAATCATGCAAGTGAAAGAAAAGTTGAACTAATTAAAATGTGAATTCAAAAATAGCAATCAAAGGATTCTGAACATTGTCAATAGACAAGGAACAAAAGAAGTGGCTTAATTGAAGTAATTAAACAGAAATAGAAAAGAAAATAAACACATTACTTTTTGAGTCTAAAAGTACCCAATTACAGATTAATATCAGCACCTCCAAACTTCATAATAACAAGCTTACAATGCATCATATATATATATATATATATATATATATATATATATATATATATATATGCGTGTAATGATACACGCATACATAAATGTATACATACACACACATACATACATAAATGTGTGTAATGATAGAAAGAAAGTACTAGAACATACTACCTCTGGGTGTGAATGAAAAGCCCCAGATCCAATGGAAGCATGTTGGGATTTAGACCTCTGTAGAATCATATACTACTTCGAATAATAATAACAATAATCAGTACTAGCAGTAGTAGTAGTGAATTTGAATTGAGTGTGTGTGAATGTGTGTGAGAGAGGAAGAGCGACAGATCAGAATGAGCGCACGAGGGTTTGGGTGGACAACCGGGAAACTACTCGGATTTTATTTGTTTTTAGTAGCAGGAAAGGAAGGAGCTTTTTCTTTTCTTTTCTCCCCCGTTAAACATGACGAAGTTGGATTGATGTGAAACTGATAAAATAGAATAATAATAATATGCGGATCATTTTCTTAATACTATCATATAATATGAATGTTGATGCGAAACTTTTAAGAGCAGCTTTGTTTGGAAGAATTATAATTTATGATATTATAAGTTTAAGATTATTAATTTTAGAATTAAATAATTTATGTTATTTTTGTTTTGTTTTTTTGATTAATTAAATTATTGGATAAATAAAAAAATTGAACTATTATAATCTTACTAATAATAACATATTTTAAATTATAATTTATATTTATTTATTTTTGATGATAAATAATAAGTTATTTACCAATAAATTGTTTAAATAAGCTTTGACAAATAAAAAGTCAATATTTAAATATGACTAGGAGTAATAAGTTGTTTATCAATAAGTTTTTATTAATAATAAGATATTTATTAATAATAAGTTGTTTACCAATAAGTTGTTTAAATAATAAATTATTTAAATAATTAATTGTTTACTAATAATAAGTTGTTTATAAATAATAAGTTTATTAGATATAATAAGATATTAAGATTATTTTTAAAAAAGTTGAGAATAATTTTGTTTAAAAATTTTAGTTCCAATGATAGGGATTATAATAACTTATTGAATATGATATTAAATAATATCTTATATTAAATTATTTTATAATTTATGAATTAATAGTCATGAAGTTTAAATTTAAAAATAAATAAGATATTTAAGATTAATAACTTTATAATAATAAAATAAACATAGCATAAAAATAAAATATAAAATAATAATAATAATATGTAGGCCAGTTTTAATTATTTTCTATCCATTGCATTTAATATCTAAACCATAAAATAGAATGTGCAGGTCCTTTTTAATTATTCTTTTACTCTCTCTCTCTCTCTCTCTCTCTCTATATATATATATATATATATATATATATATATTTATTAATATTTAATATCAATATAAATTTATGTTCACGTAGAATAAGACTATTTAATACATACCCAATTAAGAAAAAGATAAAGTTATATTGTCAAGGTTCTCATCAATCTCCACCGACACGCATATATATATATATATATATATATATATATATATATATATATATACACACACAAATGTGTTATAGCACATTGACTACTCCCATTTTCACTCAAATGACAAGGAATTGATATTTTAGGAGTAAATGCCATAAATTTCATAAAATCTCTCACATCAATAATAAATAAGTCTCATATTTATATAAAATGAATTTCATAAAAAAATCAAATTTTATATGCAGAAATATAAAATTCCAATAATAATTATTGTTTGTATTAAATTAAGGCATCAAAATTAGAAACTTTAATAAACTGAGATACAATTTTATAGCAATGGACCTGTTTCAAAATGGATTAGTTTATAGCAACGGACTTATTAGATAAAGTGGCCCCTTTTTCATTAGTTTTAAGTTTAAACCAAATAATAGGCATTCAATTACCATGAAGTTAATTTGTTGGTCAACACACGTAGAGAGACATTACCTCCCGACATGTGTGTATCCACATTATATTAATCAATTGATCAAAATTAATTTTATGCTAACCAATCTCAAATATTAATGTTCCAAAAAAATTCCCATTTTGATCCTACCCTTTACACTCTGTTTTTAAGTTTAGAACAGAAAAGAAAAGAATAGAAAACTTGAAGTTTTCTTTTGTGTTGTTTCTGAGTTTTTAATAAAAAAAATAAAAAATTTAAAATTGAGGACATGAGTTGTAATTTAAAATTTATTATATTAAAAGTTGAGGATAATATGAGAATTATAAAAATATTATTTATTCCAATTTTTTTTATGTCCAAATTAGGCCAATTTTGGACGAAAAACTTTTGCAGGAAAAGTGATCAAGTTTTCTATTCATTTCTTTTTTTCCGTTTATTAAAAAACTCAAAAACATAAGAATTGAAAAGAAAACTTAACTTTTATGTCTATTTTTTTTTTCTGTCCATTTTAAAACTCAGAAACAAAGCATTCGAGATAATATCAGAAATTAAGGAAGATTTTCAATGCCGCGTAGGTGGGGAACTAGCTTGGTCCACTTATTCAATTATGTATAGGATTATACAAGAGTGATGTAAAAATATTTTTAAATTAATGTTTTTTAAAAAATTAGTATTTAATGGCCCTCTCAAAAAAAATAATTAATAATGACAATTTTTGGCAAGATTTTTTTGGGTTGCCATTGAGTAATTTATTTTTTTAGTATAAGAATGCAGTTTTTTATGTTAGTAAAAGACGTCTATGATATTAATTTCTTACTGCCTTTTACTAAAAAAAAATAATCTATTAAGTTGATACTTCACCATAATTATTAATTTATTTATATTCTTGAATTTATTCAATGTAAAATGCAAGTTGTTAATGCCAAAATTCGTCCACGCGCTTCAATCACCAAAAGTGCGTCCAATCCTGCACAGAAACGATAAGCACACCAAAAGTTTGACGGCTTATGCCGATCTTGCACAAAAACGGTAAACACACCAAAAGCTTGACAGCGGAAGCTCTAGTGTGAGAATAAGTAAAGGCTGAACAAGGGTAGCTTTAGTGTGAGAATAAGTACAAGCTGAACAAGATTTAACAATGGAAGTAAAAAGTTTTAGTGCTGAAAGATAATAATGAGTTGTGTGCAACTTATAATTAACGTAAAACCTTGTATTTATAGTGATATTCCAACCTTTCATGTGACGCCCCCAAAATAAGTATACATCACCCATTTTGAGTCGTCAATAACATGGTACAGAAACAACTATAACTTTATTAATACAACATAGAAACTGTGAGTTTAAATACAAATATTGTCATCTAGATAATATTCACACCCAAATAAGTCCTCATTATAATTATTGGTACATTATTTTATAAAAATGGTGAGGACTACTAAAACGACTTCTAGAACCATCATTCCACACTCCGACTAGTACTCGCTACATTCTCTCCTCCTAAGAAGAAAAATGGAACAAAAAAGAAAAGGGTGAACTCAACTAGCCCAGTAAAGAATATTATGACTAAGATAATATAGAACAAATTATCGTTAGTCTTCAACAGTAAAAAATCTGATAAAATACAATAGACAACAAGTTTCAGATCAATATTCGCAGCGGAAACAATAATTTATAGAAGAGTTACGTAGAGAATGAAATCTACTATAATCTATGAATTTAAAAGTTTATCATCAATATTTTATCCCTGTAACATCAACCAATATTTATCTTGAATCAAATATTCATCTTTGCACTCTGTGCCAAAGATATTCATCGATCGGTCATGTTCATCTCAACACCTGTACATCTTTGCACTACGGGCCAAAGATATTCATAAGAAAATCAACCATCTTTGCACTACAGGCCAAAGATATTCAGGAAAATACCATCATTTAGAACTGAGGATGATGAAAAATATTTTAAAGAAAACGAATCCAGTGAAACAAAAGAACAAGTATTATGGATTCGTACTTTAAACAATCCGAGTTCAAAAAAATACTTCATAAATAATCACAGTGAAGTAAAATTCAAGAATGATCAAAACATGGATACAATCAAAGCTAGTATCCACAATAGATATTTTGGACAAAAACAAAAATTTAATTTTTTCTGTGAATAGTTCCGTATTCGTGAATAGTGCCGTATACGTGAATAGTGTCGCATACGTGAATAGTAACCCCGACACTAAAAGACAAAAATTTCACAAGAAAAATCTTACCAATAATCCGACATAATGATATTAGAAGGAATAATATCATTTTTTTAAAAATATAACATCCCTTACCTTGAAAAGACTGTACTTCTAGCTGAAATACCGGATATAGTGCTGAAAGAAACTCTTGACCAGATAAAGAACACTCAAAGTATCAAAATACTCACAAGAATACGCTCGATAATATAGAGAGAAAGGGAGAAAACTTGGTTTACGGTGTGATTTTTGTTAGGTTTGTAATATTCAATATGATCAAATTGCAAAATTAATGCGAAGCGTGTAAAATCGAGTTTAAAAATTTATAAACCATATATACGGATCACCCTTTATGCACAATTATTAATTAAACGAAAAGATAAAGAATAAATCATACCTTGAAGATCGAGCTTCCTCAGTACAAGTTCACCTCCAAATCCTTTCGCGTTCAATCTTGAATCCACCGGGTTTGGTTCCTTCCTTTAATCAACGTTAGCCACCCAAATGTTTGGCCTCTGAGGTGATCCACCAAGGAAGAAGAAAATTCAAGAAGAAGGGTGGTGGTGGCTAAACCCTAGTTTTTCTATCTCATAAAAAGGTGTACTCTCCCAACAATTGGAATTATGTCGTATGTTGAAAAAGTCAACAACCCCTCTCACCCATAATAAGACTCCTCTTATTTATAGATGTGGGCAACCCACCTTAACAATTAAGGAATTGGGTTTTATTTAATTAATTAAATTCTTTTAATTAATTAAGCTCCCTAATCTTATTAGGGATAATTAATTAAACTCCTTTAATTAATTTTCCTTCCTAATCTAATTAGGAATAAATGAGAGTACTTATATTAAATTAATTCCTAAACTCTTTTAGAAATTAAAATAATAATAATTGTAATAATATTAATAAGACTCCTCTTATTAATTTATATTTAATATTTCTAAAATATTAAATAATAAATATTAAGCTATTTAATTTATTCTATCACCATAGATTAAATTAAATATACTTAACATATTATTACGATTATGCCATTAACTTCTTAAATAATTATTCTTCCTTTTATGGTGTGACCCTTTAGGTTCTCCATATTAAATAGGTTGTGAATAAATCAATTAGAACAATTCTAATCTTATTTAAATAAATAAATTAAACAATTAATTTATTTAAATAATATTTATTCTACAATAGGGATAAGCCTCTCCCTAGCGATCAACGACTTTCCGGATAATATAGATTTCAACATTAATCATTAAAGAACCTTTGAGTAAATAGTTACAAATAATTCAATCCTTCCACCATACAATGTCCCAATTAAATATAAGACATGGAATTATCGTCAAGTCTTATTTTATTTAATTATATGTATTTCGACTCTTAAATGCATTAACTCAAATAATGCAAATTAGAAACTCCTTTCTAATTTCATTCGCTTTGCCAAGGACTACTTGGGTTGTCATTTATCGAATCACATAGGACATTTCTCTTCTTTATTAGAAGTGGTAGATTCTTTATTGATCATACATTATCTCCATGTACAACTTATTATACCCAAGCATACCCTTTGATATACCCTAAGGGTCTTAAGGAATAAGTCAAAGTATAACTCATCATACACAAGATACTATGATGATCTCAAGTCCAAGGATTACTTGACTACTATCACTACAGAATTCTATTATTGACAGCAAATAAAACTCCATTAGGTATTCCTTAGCGAGCCAACGTTCAAATGAACTTATTCTCTAATAAGCACCTACATACTTGCTTTAGTGTCTCCACACAAATGATCATGAGATCAATCATCCTCATCCAATGAAAGCAAGCAACGTATGTACCAATCTATCCGGATTCACTAATCCCCAATTTAGTAATCCAATGATTGTGAACTATTTTAGTTTTAAGCTTTCTAAGAATTTAGATCTCATTAGAATGATCATCATCATTATTCTAAAAGCATTGCTTAAAACTATGGGTTTATCACATATTATAAAACAGCATCATGTAGATAATTAAAAGCCTTTAATAAATTAATACTTTTTATTAATAAATGAATAAGATTGTTACAAAGTATATGCTTTATCATCAAACATGATTGGCTTGTGTGCATACTACTTTCAATCTCTCACTTGCACTAAAGCCAATCGTCATGGTATCTTATACTCTTCTTCTCTAAGTGACGATTATCCTGCTATTGGATAAGCTTTAGTTAATGGATATGTAATGTTGTTCTTGAGAGTCCACTATCTCTATAGTGATTTTCCATCTTTCAATGATTCTAATAATCAAATGAAAGTGCCACAACACATGTTTAGATCCAAGATGAGACTTAGGAACTATTCCTAGTTCTGTAATGAACTTTTAATCCAAACAATTAACTCAGTAAGCTTCATTTATAGCTATTTACTTTGTCTTTATCACTAAACCAAAGAACTCTTTCTTTGTTTGAAACCTTTCCAATTCATCGCATTCACCTGCTCAAGGTAACCCTCACCTTAAAGTGGATTTTTTTCGTCGTCTTGGTCTACGAAAAACTTGAGTCTGTTAAGCCCTCTAGTTTTAATTTAGACCCACCATGAATATGATCACATCCTTAGTGTCGGTTAAGCACTTTAAGATGTTTTTCACAGGCTCATAGTGAACTTCTCCATAATATGAGTGATCAACATCGTGTCTCGTACATTTCATTGCATGCATGATAGTTACTCATGTGATCTCTCTTTTGGAGTCTGTGGGGACTATTAGAGAGATACACTCCATAGCTCATCGACATGAGACATTTCTTGAGTTTGCCATGCTAAACGACTTTTAGCATCAAATGAATATATATCGTTCCTTGGGTTAAGTTGAGCATCCTTTTAAATCTATCTATATAGATTTATATCCCCAATTAAGATACTCTTCCAAACCATTCATGGAGGAATGTTTAGACAACTTTATCATTATTGATTGTAGCATTGGTATGTCATTCCTTATCCGTAGTATATCAACATGTAGTACTAGGAATGTCACGATGTCCCTAATTTCGACCCTTTTGTACACACTAGGTTCATTCTTATTTTTGATAAAATCAAACTCTTTTGATTTGTTTCATCAAAACGAATGTTCCATTTTGAGAATATTGCTTCAATCAATTTCTCCGAGTGTCTACAACTCTTAACTCATCGTATGTAAGCTGGATCATCATCTTCTATGATCGTGCACCTCATCATCATTATCTATGATGAATCCATACCTCCTAGGTATCTTGAGATTATTCCGATTTACGATTCGGTTTGTGGTACAATAGTTCATCTACTGTGTTCCTCTTATTTGACTTATAGTGTTTTGTGGTTCTTGAACTCTTCAAGATCTATTATCCTCCCACTAGCCCTTTTTAATGATAAACACCTTTATCTTAGTAAGCGGTGGTGTTTCGCAATAAACACCTTTTGCTATGTAGGATTATAGAACATATGCCCTAAACTTACTTTAGGATGTCCCACAAATCAGACATGTCAAATTTTGTCCCAAGCTTATCCTTTGAAACCTTTTCACATAAGTTGGACAACCCTTATCTTAACATACTTAAGATTAGGAATCCTCCCCGTCCATAACTTTTATGGAGTCTTGGGAAATTTGGATTTTGAGGTTACCTTTTTCAGTAGATATGCTGTACCATTTCTAGGACATGACCCTGAAGGATCTTTGGAATGTCAGTAAAATCATTATGAATCCCACCATGTTCAAATAGGTACAATTTTTCCTTTCGGATACATCAATCAATTATTATGTATCGAGAGGCGCCCATTATGAGAAAACCATTTGAGATGATCTAGAAACTTATTGCACAAGTATTCCTTCCTTGATCCGATCAAAGAATTCTAATACTTTGCCAATTTGTTTCACTTTTGAATTCTTTGAACCTTTCAAATAATTCACACTTGTATTTCAGCAAATACACACATTCAACTCTTTGAATTGTCATCTCCTTTTCTTATAATAGTTTGTTCAATTTGTAAAATTATTTTCATGTAAGTCAAGTATACAAAATTTATTAAGTAATATTCCAGTTCTATACAAAACATTATTATTATAAATAGAACAACAATTGTTCTTAATTATAATACCAAAGATTTCATTGTCCAACAATAAAATGGAAATAATATTTCTAACAAGAATCAAATACAATAACAACTTATTGACTTAATAGATTTTCCATAGGCATTGCTAAACTATAAGTTTCTATGGCTAATGTAGCAACCTTTGCTTCATTTTCCACATATGTAATTACTTCTCTTTGTTTAACTTTCTACTTACGCTTGGTCCCTTCATAAATCTATATTTATGATAACCAAAGTCAGTATCCAATACCCAAGTAGAACCTCGACTTAAAGAAAAATTTATTTCAATCATGAACAAAAAGCGTATCAGAACCAAACTTCACTAAACTTCTTTGGTTAGCCTCTGCAAGATGCTTCTCGCAGTTTCTTTCCAGTGTCCAGGCTTATTGCAGTGGAAGCAAACTCATTTGCTATCCGTATTAGTTTTATTCTTATTATCCTTTGTTTTTGCCCTTTCTATTTATACCTTCTTCGAATCGTTCTTTTTCAGAAGATCCTTTGGCCCCTACCAGTAAGACTCGGTCTTCTTGTTTGGAAAGTGACTCTCAACATTTTTCAATATGTTAAGCAAATCAGCGAAGCTGATATCTAGCTTGTCCATATGAAAAATTCACAATAATTGTGAAAGGAGTCCGGGAGTGAGTGCAAGATCAAATCTTGGCTCAACTCTCCATCCATGATAAAACCAGTTGTCCTAATTGATCAATCAAATTGATTATGTTAAGGACTTTTATCTGCATCTTATAGTGCCATTTGGCCATTCTAGATCGGAAGAGCTCCTTAGATATCTCGATATCTATCGCCCCTACTTTCTTCACCATCAACTACTTGATGTACAGGAATATAGTAGAAGCATCCATAGTTTCATCTTCGACAAGCTCGTTACTCATAGATGCGAGCATGATGCATTGAGCCAACTGTGCATCATCTTGCCACTTTCTAAAAGTAGCAATCTCTTCCTCAGAGGCATTGTCTGCAACCATTGCAGGGATAGGCGTATTAAAGACATAAGATAGCTTTTCAGCTATGAGAACTATTCTCAAATTCCTTAACCAATCCGTTTAATACGGTCCAGTTAAATAACATCTAATATGTTTCGCAGTGATAGTAATTTTAGACATTGTAAAATTCTGTAAATGAATTTGTAATTAACAACATTTTAACATACATTCTATTATTAATTACCAAAATAAATTAGATCTTGTTTTAAATTGGTATCTCCCACTATTTTTATCAAACTATATTACCCTCACTTATATAGTTCGGCAAAATCTAATTAAAGATTTGCTAGTGAGAATAAGGATCCCATTTCAAATGTATATAGCCTTGTGGTGACACAACAAACTATATATAAATAAATAGGTAGACAACTTTTGTCAATTACATCAACTATGCAACTCCTTGTCTTTTGCCTCTTAGATTATTTTGATCAGTGATGGCACATCAAGAATCAAAATTATCCAAGTTAAGTCCGACCTAGCACTCCATATATTCAAAAAGAAAATATCATCCTTGTGGTGACACAACAAAACAATATTGTTCAATTTTCTTTATAAGCATCAAATGTGATAAATTAACATCTTAAATACTTAATACTTGCCTTGTGGTGTCACAACAAACTCATATTAAATATTTAATACTCTATTAATTTTATCATGCTAGAAGGCGACGTTCGATATTCCAAATATCTTTGAACGCTTAGGACTTAATATAAAAATTGAGGATTTGTTATTAATTTGTCTCATCTTGTTTTAGCGCGCATTTATATATATATATAAAATACGCGTTATATTAATGAACATCAAGCATGTTTGCATAATATATAATATATATAAAGTATAAGCATGCACATATAGAATACTATATTCTACCGGATTGATTATGGACTTTTATTCTAGTTTGGTTCACTAGAGCCACCAAGTGAACCAAAAGGTCAAACCCCCAGGGTGCAAGAAATAATATTTAAATATAACTATTACATTTAAACCGGGCTCCATTACAACGGGTCTTGTCAGCTCCTTGCTCCTTGATCTCTAATTCTTCAAAATTTAATTCTAATTATTCCTATTACATAACTATTTAAAATAAATAGAAACCTTGATCGTGATCGAGGGGAATTACATAGGAGGAGATAGAATTTACATTAAGAAAAATTAGAGAAGGCGAGTCTTGCAGATTCCCATTTAATAAAACCCATACATTCATGCATCCAACTAAAATAAAATCCAATCGCATTGGTCAATAGTCCATAATCAATCCCATTTATTATCATACACATCATCATACGATCAATAAATAACATTCATCATATGAATAATAAACATTTAATATATATATTGATATCATTTAATGGGCAAATTTAGTTAGTATAAAATCTAATTTTGAATTAAAATAAACTCCTTTATTTCAATCCAAATTTAAATCAAAATAAAACTATTTTATTTTAATTTATCCTATTTTGAATAAAATAAACTATTTTATTTTAATCAAAATCTTTAATAAAAATAAACTCCTTTATTTTAATTAATTATGGAATCCAATTCCATGTAAAAAAAAATCTTTTATTAAAGGAAACACGGATATTCTTTCCTATTCACAAATAAACTCCTTTATTTTGAATAATATGAAATCTTATTCCATATTTAAATAAACTCTTTTATTTAAGGAAATTAGGATTCTCTTTCCTATTCACAAATAAACTCTTTTATTTTGAATAATATGAAATCTTATTTCATATCTAAACAAACTCCTTTATTTAAGGAAAGATGGATTTACTTCCTATTCACAAATAAACTCCTTTATTTTAGAAAAATAAAATCCAATTTCAACTCCAATTAGTTATCATGGAATCCAATTCCAACTCTAATTAGTTAGCAAGAAATTCTAATTTTAAAATTAAAATAAACCTATTATTTTAAAATTAAAATAAACCTTTTATTTTAAAATTAAAATAAACCTTTTATTTTAAAATTAAAATAAACTTTTATTTTAATTATAAAATAATTAAGAATAATATATATATATATATATATATATATATATATATATAACTATTATATATATATAATATAATAAAATATATATATATATATATATATATATATATATATATATATATATATATATATATATATATATATATATATAACTGCACTTCTTCCCTGTTACCCACTTAAATTTAGTGAATAAATTAAGCTCCTGTAATTTCAAAAGCATTTCATGTTCACGCTGCCGTTTTTTTTTTTTTTTATTTATTGTTTTTCGTTTAAAACCATACCTGTTAACTTTATATATATATATATAAAGTTAACTTCCTTTATTCCGTGCAGGATATCCTTTGGCCACGTTTTATTTTGCATGACTTCGGTTGGTTTTCACGTGAATGATGGGAATTACGGAAGCAAATAAAAATAAAAAAAACGGCATTACCAAAAAAAAAAGCGTTCGTTCGTTCCTTTTTTTTATTTTTTATTTATTTATTTTTTTATTTAAATTTTATACAATTAAATTATGCCCAATTAAATTGTTCTAAACACATATCAATATATAAATTAAAACAATTAATAATTCGCATAAAGGTTTGGCTCTGATGCCACTGTTAGGTTTGTAATATTCATAACGCAATCAAATTGCAAAATTAATGCGGAAGCGTGTAAAATCAGAGTTTAAAAAATTTACAAACCATATACCCGGATCACCCTTTATGCACAATTATTAATTAAACGAAAAGATAAAGAATAAATCATACCCTTGAAGATCGAGCTTCCTCAGGTACAAGTTCACCTCCAAATCCTTTCGCGCTCAATCTTGAATCCACCGGGTTTGGTTCCTTCCTTTAATCAACGTTAGCCACCCAAATGTTTGGCCTCAGAGGTGATCCACCGAGGAAGAAGAAAATTCAAGAAGAAGGGGTGGTCATTAAACCCTAGTTTTTCTATCTCTATGTAAAAGGTGTACTCTCCCAACAATTGGAATTATGTCGTATGTTGAAAAAGTCAACAACCCTCTCACCCATAATAATAAAGACTCTTATTTATAGATGTGGGCAACCCACCTTAACAATTAAGGAATTGGGTTTTATTTAATTAATTAAATTCTTTTAATTAATTAAGCTCCCTAATCTTATTAGGGATAATTAATTAAACTCCTTTAATTAATTTTCCTTCCTAATCTAATTAGGAATAAATGAGAGTACTTATATTAAATTAATTCCTAAACTCTTTTAGAAATTAAAATAATAATAATTGTAATAATATTAATAAGACTCCTCTTATTAATTTATATTTAATATTTCTAAAATATTAAATAATAAATATTAAGCTATTTAATTTATTCTATCACCATAGATTAAATTAAATATACTTAATATATTATTACGATTATGCCATTAACTTCTTAAATAATTATTCTTCCTTTTATGGTGTGACCCTTTAGGTTCTCCATATTAAACCTAAGTTGTGAATAAATCAATTAGAACAATTCTAATCTTATTTAAATAAATAAATTAAACAATTAATTTATTTAAATAATATTTATTCTCAATAAGGATAAGTTCTCCTAGCGATCAACGACTTTCCGGATAATATAGATTTCAACATTAATCATTAAAGAACCTTTGAGTAAATAGTTACCGTGACAATTCAATCCTTCCACCATACAATGTCCCAATTAAATATAAGACATGGAATTCTTTCACAAGTCTTATTTTATTTAATTATATGTATTTCGACTCTTAAATGCATTAACTCAAATAATGCAAATTAGAAACTCCTTTCTAATTTCATTCTCACGCCGCCAAGGACTCTTTGGGTTGTCATTTATCGAATCACATAGGCATTTCTATTCTTTTATTAGAAGTGGTAGATTCTTTATTGATCATACATTATCTCCATGTATAACTTATTATACCCAAGCATACCCTTTGATATACCCTAAGGGTCTTAAGGAATAAGTCAAAGTATAACTCATCATACACAAGATACTATGATGATCTCAAGTCCAAGGATTACTCAGACTTACTATCACTACAGAATTCCTATCGACAGCAAATAAAACTCCATTAGGTATTCCTTAGCGAGCCACGTTCGTTGAACTTATTCTCTAATAAGCACCTACATACTTGCTTTTAGTGTCTCCACACAAATGATCGTGAGATCAATCATCCTCATCCAACGAAAGTAAAACAACGTATGTACCAATCTATCCGGATTCACTAATCCCCAATTTAGTAATCCAATGATTGTGAACTATTTTAGTTTTAAGCTTTCTAAGAATTTAGATCTCATTAGAATGATCATCATCATTATTCTAAAAGCATTGCTTAACACTATGGGTTTATCACATATTATAAAACAACATCATGTAGATAATTAAAAGCCTTTAATAAATTAATACTTTTTATTAATAAATGAATAAGATTGTTACAAAGTATATGCTTTATCATCAAACATGATTGGCTTGTGTGCATACTACTTTCAATTTTCAATTCTAACCTAAGCACCCTATTTATAGGAAAATGCTTAGAACACCAAAGAAGAAAATTTAATAAAATAATATATATATTATAATTTCCTACGCACACTTTCATAGATTCAAATCATCAGCCAAACAAGTGGCCCCCCCCTCACCAAAATCAATAAAAATGTTTTTCTTAATAAAAATAATAAAAACTCCCAAAAATTAATTATTCCAAAACTTCAGAATTCAATAATTCATAATAAATAGCCCTTTTATCAGAAAAATTCGAACCTTATTTCTTTTCCATAGGAAATTTTATTCTCTACAACTTTTTGCGTAAGAAAGTTTTTCCAAATTCAATCGTAAACCGGCCGAAATCCATAAACCAAGCGATTTTACTGTGCTATAATCAAATTTTAGTCAAAAATGGGCCCATGAGACATGTTTAACATGTTTTAAACAACTTTTGCAACAAAAATACTCTTCCTCCTCATATATTCATATATCCCACATTCATTGTAAAAATATCACCATTATTATATTATTAAAATATAATAATATATTTAAATGAATTATTTATCGAAAAGATAAAATAATAATTTTTCAACAATTATCACATTAAAAATTTTCTCCATCTATATCCACATATAATGAATATTTTCCTTATTATATAAATTAATAATTAATTATTCACAAATAATATTACAGTAATCACAATCATCGACAACCAGCGGTTCCTCAGAGAAAGAGGGCTTTCAATAAGGATTTCTCCTCTTCTTGGCTTGCAATTAGGTGACCAAACCTCTCCTTTGACAGAATTTTCTAGACATTGCCAATAATGTTATCTAATAATATTATTCAAATAATATGAATTATTGATCTGATAATAAAAATATTGTGTAGTGATAATTATTGAAATAACAATAATATAAAATATCAACGTAGCAATTATTAAATCAATAAAATAAAATATTGAACAGTAACTACTGTAACAATTATTAAGTAATGCATTCCTATGTAAGAATCAATAATTGGTGCAATACCGTGTGCTACTGTGTTTTAACCACTGGGTATTCCAACGGTATTAACGGTAACAATTACGTCGTTATTTATAAACAACTTATACTTGTCGTTTTCTTTATCCAATCGCTTTCCGTTATGGGGCCCACACAAGGCTGCGCCGTCGTACGAATATTCCCCGACAGTAAGAATATTCCATGACCAAACGAATATTCTCCGATAAAAATGAATATTTTATAACCACTTGCATATTTGAAATATTTGCGCATTTTACCCATAAATAACCACATTAATCAAATCAACCCTTACTATTTCAAAATAATAAATAGAGGAAATTTAATTTTATTAATAATAAGTTGGGGTCTTACAAACTCCCCTCCTTATGAAATTTCGTCCTTGAAATTGACGTACGTACCTGGTGTTTCGAAAAAGTGAGGATACCTCGCTTTCATTTCCGTTTTCAACTCCCAGGTCATTTCCTCAATAGCATGGTTTCTCCACAAAACTTTAACTTGTGGTCTGACCTTTGTACGTAAGACATGCTCCTTCCTATCCAAGATCTTGACAGGTACCTCCTCATACGTTAAGTCTTCGGCTATCTCATCCGGTTCTAACTCAATAACGTGGTTCAGGTCTTTCATATATTTACGAAGCACAGATATATAAAAAATATTATGAACACAAGACATACTTGGAGGTAACGCAAGTTTATAGGCTACATTTCCTACTCGGTCAAGAATCTGAAATGGACCAATAAATCGTGGATTGAGCTTTCCTCTCTTCCCGAATCTTGTAACTTCTTTACATGGGGCAACACGCAACAATACATGATCCCCAATACTAAATTCCACGTCCTTTTGATGAAGATTCGCATAACTCTTTTGTCAATCTTTAGTCGTTTGTATACGTTGTCGAATCATTTAGATCTTTTCTGTAGTCATACGTACCAACTCGGGTCCCAACAATGTTGCTTCACCCACCTCATCCCAACATACTGGAGAGCGACACTTTCTTCCATACAATGCTTCGAATGGAGCTACCCTATACTTGCTCGATAAGCTGTTATTGTCAGGAAAATTCCACCAATGGTAAATACTTATCCCAACTCCTTTGAAATCTAGGACACGAGTCTTAATAGATCTTCAAGAGTTTGAATAGTCCTCTCGATTGTCCGTCTGCTTTGAGGATGGTATAAAATCAATCATAAATCCGTGCCCATAACTTTTTGCAAGCTAACCCAAAATCGTGAAGTGAATCTTGGGTCACGATCCGAAACTATGGATACTGGCATGCCATGCAATCTCACAATCTCATTTACATACATATGAGCAAGACGTTCAAGGGAATAAGTCTCCCGTATCGGCAAGAAATGAGCAGACTTGGTTAATTTATCAACAATAACCCAAATAGCATTTATGCCTTGAGAAACCGTGGGAAGACCTATAACAAAATCCATGGTAATGTGTTCCCACTATCATTTCGGAATCTCAAGTGGTTGCAATGGACCCTTAGGCACTTGATGCTCCGCCTTTACACGTTGACAAGTTAAACACCTCGAGATAAACTTCGCGATCTCTCTCTTCCTATTGTTCCACCAAAATGTATGTCGAAGATTACGATACATTTTGGTACTTCCAGGATGGATCGCAAATGGTGTATTGTGTGCCTCCATCATGATCTTGTTCTTTAAATCAGAATCGTTAGGAACACAAAGTCTGGAGTGGACTCGAAGTATTCCTTCTTCATCGATTCTTGCTTCTGGAATAGCACCCTTGTAAGACCCCGAATTTTATGAAATAAAAGTATTCAATTTTTTTATTTAGTAAATGGTTAAATTGATAAAAAGTTAAAGTTAAGGGTGATCTATATTAAATTTTCAAAATACACAAGTGGTTATAAAATATTTATTTTTGTCAGGGAATATTCGTTTGGTCGTGGAATATTCTTTGTTTGCCGGAGAATATTAAATGACGCACAGTGCCGTGACCATTTCATGGGCTCCATAATGAATAACCGTCGGATGAAGAAAATGACAAGTTTGAGTTTTACAAATAACGACGTAGTTATTACGAATTAACAACTGTTAGAATACCCAAATTGGTTAAAATACGAATGTCTGGCGTGGTTGTACAATAGCACACGATATTTGTGACGCCCCCAAAATAGGTATACATCACCTATTCTGAGTTGTCAATACATGGTACGTAAACAACTACAACTTTATTAGTACAACAAGATAAAAGCGTGAGTTTGAATACAAATATTATCTTACAGACAATATCTATACTCAAATAAATCCTCATCACATTTATTGATACATTATTTTACAAAAATGGTGAGGACTACTAAACAATCCTGTGAGACCCCAGATTTTATCAATAAAGATTTAAATTTTGTCAAAATAATTTTTTTTATATTATGGTGTGAATTTGAGATAATATTATAGTTGTGGGTAGTATTTATAAATTTTGCAAAGTATGCAAGTGGTTATATTATATTCGATTGGTCTGGGAATATTCGGTTTAGAGGGAATATTCGCATAACTACTCAATCATTGGTGAACCCCACAAATGTAATTATCATTTGATCGAGAAAACAACAAAAATATTTTATTAAAATAACTATGGAAGTTTTACCGTTGATATTGTTGAACTACTCGGTAGTAAAAGTACAAAGAATACATGTGGTTGCACAAGTAAGACACTATGTGATTGATTATTGATGCCTATGTGAGAAATCACTCGATTTGATTCCATTATTGTCGATTAATAATATGAATTATTATAAGCGATAATGACGCTTTTGTTTTATTCGTATTATTAACGTAATAAAATGTAAACATCTTTTATATAAAATAGAATACTTTATTAAAGTTATTCTATAAATAGAATATATTATATTTTATTATGCATAGTGTTGCATAGTATTTTGCATAGTTTTTTGCATAGTATTGCATAGTGTTTGCATAGTAAAATGTTTTATATAAATAGAATATATTATATTTTATTTAAAAGATTTTTCTTTAAATATGGACCGTCGATTAAAGTAAATCAACTGGACCGCTCATGGATTAGTTACTATGCATTCCATTTTCCTATAAATAAGCTCATTCCTTCATTATTTTCTTACTTAATTCATTGAAAACTAGAGAGAGAAATTATATAGAGAAGTATATAGAGAGAAAGTTATAGAAAGAAGAAGAGTATTCTCGCTACTTCACTACTTCTATATTCAGTTCTTTTTACTAGAAGGGTGTTATTCTTTCTTTCGAAGAGAACTTCGTTATTCCATTCATTATTATTCATTGAATAACTCCGTAAAAGTGGCATACCCTATACATAACCTCAGATACATGGCAGATACCCTATACTTGGTGAGATCCTTATGTTATTCCATTGCTTATTATTCTCGCTGGAATAACTCAGATACGCTGGTTTACCCTATACTTGGTGACATTCTTCTATTATTATTCATTTGGAACATCCCGTCGTGTGTTTTACACCGGACCGGGTTCCGCTTTTTATTATTCCGTTGGAACATCCATGCTCGTGTGTTTTACACCGGACCGGTTCCGCTCTTTATCATTCTCGTTGGAATATCCTATCTGTGTGTTTTACACCGGATCCGGTTCCATCTTTATTATTCTGTTGGAACATCCGCTTGGGTGTGAATTTCACCGACCGGTTCCGTTATTATTATTTCGTTGAATAACTCGCTTGCATGGCAAGTACCGCATGCACGGTGATTTCTTTTGTTATTCCATTCTTTATTATACTCGGTTGGTTAAAACTTTGACTTCTATACTCCATGAAATTAGTAGAATATCCTTGATATTTGCGTTTCATCCAAAGATCTTCTCATGGAAATATTCTTCCGATCATTCTTGAATTTTACTCTACTTAAACAAAGATTATGTTGACAATTTGGACGTTAATAATTCATGGATTAAATAATTCTTGAATTTATTTTATTGAATTATTATGTCATTGTCATCATCCTCATGTTATATTATGTTATCTTTTGGCTTACGCATAGATGAACTTAGTATGATTATGACCAGGATCAATCAGATAATCATGACTTGATATAAATGATGTGACAAAAGTTCTCGGTGGCACTGTAATGCATGATGATGGATAGTTTTGGTATGATTATGACCGGGGGTGATTCGGTATAGTCATGACCATTGATAACTTGATGAAAATCCTTGATCGTGGTACGTGGATGATTAGATGTGGTGGTTTATTTATTGTCGAGTCTCGGCCGATAAAAATTGATAAAAACCTTTTAAAACCTAAAAGATAGTAGATTTTATTCTCTACTGACTCTTTTAATGGATCGCATATTCCACGCAGCTTAAACCGGTTGTCTATTGTATTTTATCGCTTTAACATTGTTGAAGGCTAATGATAATTTATTCTCGCATTATCTTAGTCATAATATTTCATCTTGGGCTAGTTGAGCTCACCCTTTTCTTTCACCGTTCTCTTGTGAAATGAGAACATAGCCGGGACTTAGTCTGGGAACGGAGTAATGGTTCAGAGGATAGCATTAGTAATCCTCACTATTCTCGTGAAATAGTGTGATAATAGTTGTAATGAGGACTCCTTTTGAGTTTGTATAATATCTAGTAGACAATATTTGTATTCAAACTCACGCTTTATGTCGATTGCGTATTACTACGCTTATATTAGTAAGTTGTATTTGAATTTATGTACCATGTAAGTGGCGACCCAAGATGGGTGACGATACCTAATTTTGGGGGCGCCACAATTGGTATCGAGTTTAGGATATGATCCCGCTAAGATGTGAGAATAGTACTAGGAGGGGAGAGACGGGAATTCCTTCGTTAGTATGACCTACCTAAGTTTATTTGGTATTTGATTTGGTCACGAGTATAGTGATAATATGTTGCATGTTAATTAACCCTTGTTTTTGTGACAAGGTGTTTGTATTTAGATGTTGTGAATAGGGCTCGGTTATTGGAGCGCGATAATGAGTCAGCTCAACCAAAAGGTAACGACCAACAACACGATAATAATCATACCGGCGGTAACGACCATCGGAACAATGATGACCATCGTGGGAGAAATTATCATGCCAAGAATGGTAACCACTTCGGTGGTAATCATGGCCAAGATAATAGAAGTGGAAATTTCAAGAAGAGAAGGTCATTTAGCTCGATTTTGTCGTGCACCAAAGTCAAGTCCAGCTGGGACGGTGGCACCAAAGGCGGATACGGATAAAACAAAGTCGTTGGTTTCATGAAGAGCGTTTTTCATGACTTCTTAAAAAGCAAGTGACTCGAACGAAAGTTACTCAGGTTAGTTAATTATAAATTCTCATGTAAGTCTATACCTTATTAGATACCGGTTCTACCCATTCTTTTATCTCTCTTGCTTATGCTCAACGCTTAAATTTGACTCTCGGAGAAATTAGACTTTGATTTATCTATCAAACTTCGTTGGGAGAAACCTTCGTTACCTCCATCGCTTATTAATCTTGTTGTTTCAAATAAACACTTTCACGCTAATTCGCCTATCTTATCTCTTTGAAAATACTTGCCTTTGAGGTAATTTTTTTGAAAACGATTGATTAACTACTCATTATTCTTTTTGTAAGGTTGTTAGCTTTCATATTCCTAACCAACCTCGTTATACTTAATTCAAAGTAACCAAATCCTAAAGTTAATCAACGTTATATCAAGCCATAAGTAAAGAGCCCCGATCCTTTCGTTGTTGACTTCCTTGTGTGGAATGCAACAAGCTTTACTTTTCTTCAGAGGCGACGCCATGACCGAAGATGGCAAGTTGATAGGTATCATTGTGAGGTGTTATCTGAAGTTAAGGGATAGAAGTCACAGTTGGTATTAATGTGACGTATTATCCAAGTCTTGGACGAGAGTAACAGTTTTGAATGATATTTCTATCATTAATAAATTTCTAGGTGTATTCTTGAAGACTTCTTAGCCTACCCTAGAGCGTGAAATCGAATTTTGTATTGATTTCAAAGACAAAACCCATTTCTTAAACCTCAAATATTTCTTCAACTAAAATGATCTGCTTACGTGGATTATGATGAAAGTCATAATAATAGTATAGAACTAATAAAAATCATGGGTATATGAAGTATTAGTAAGTTTTATGATGAGTTATGTTGGTTAGTATGTGAAAACATGAAAGTTTCTTAGAAATCACAAAGAGTTGAAAATCGATTTTAGTGAAAAGCGTAATATGAAATTCAATTAACCATATCTCCTATTATATTTTGAATTTTTGAATGTGGTCAAGTCCTAGAGTTAGATCTATGAGTTACCTAACTAATCCAAGTGGAATTACTGGAAAAGGTGTTGTAGATTTTTGTGTGGACTGATTTTAGCAAAGGAGTGCAAAGCTGCAAAACCGAAAAAAGCTTCTCGCCATGATTTTAGAGAGGCTGTTTTGGCCACTTAAATTATGAGAAAAATTCTGGCCTTTTGGGACATGAAAGTATATGGTATAAAGTACCTCCTGTCCAAAAATGAGCTCATTCTAACTTAAAATGAGCAAGTTATGACTATTTCAATATTTAGGTTTTTCCGATTTAAAAACGCTATAACCTGGAGTTCTATAACTCCGATGACCATGAAATTTAAACTGGAAGCTCACGTTAACATGTGTAAGGTCCTGCCAAGATTTGGGAATTTTGGAGTTAAACTTGAGGTAGCTAATTTCTTAAGGAATTAAGTGGAAATTGATTTTTTAAAAATAGTAAATGAATTTTAAAAATTCGAGAAAAATATATTTTCATTATGGGACTATATTATGCTAAATCTCAGAAAAGAAATATTTTTGGGGCTGATTTGGTATTTTTCATGAAAATAGTTTAGTTACTTAACATATGAGTTAAATATGTTATGTGAAGTAACAAAGTTGAAAATAGGATTTTATGGCTGCAGAGAATCTATATATAGAGTATATGCATATTTTTTGAGAGATTTGATAATTGGTGATGATATCTTATGAGTATGACATTTTTGAATGATTAAATGCATTATATGGTAAAGTGTAAACAATTAAGATAAATTGTTTATAAATTTAAGAAGTGATTAAAATATTGTTATAATATTAATGTTATTAGATTATGAGATTATTAAATGATTGATAACATGGGGATATTCTTGAACTCGGATAAATTATATTATAAATGTTTAATATTTATCCTTTATCTCATTTGATTGATTCTTTATATCATTATCCTCACGTTTATATTATGTTGAAAGTCATCTCGTGGCTTACGTGCATAGATGGACTTGGTATGATTATGACTGTGGATTGTTCATAAGATAATCATAATCAGAATTGAAAACACAATTATCTTCGTCAGAGTGCATGGATAATTTGTGGTCGTGATACTAATGAATATCCTCACGTAGTGTGGATGATTCGATGATGTGGATTAATTATTGAGCTAAGTCTCAAAGAATGAAATATTAATTCATGGATGTGTTCAAAGTCATCATGCGCTACGCATAGATGGACTTGGTATGATTATGATACCAGGATTGTTCGCATAATCATAATCAAGTAATTGAAAACACAATTATCTTTGCAGTAGTGCATGGATAATTTGTGGTCGTGATACTAATGAATATCCTCATTCAGTAGTGCGTGGATGATTCGATGATGTGGATTAATTATTGAAATTTGAGTCTCAAAGAATGAAATATTAATTCATGGATGCGCTCAAAGTCATCTCGTGGCTTACGCAGCATAGATGGACTTGGTATGATTATGACTGAGGATTGTTGAAGATAATCATAATCAGATTGAAAACACGAATATCCTTGGCCGTTGGTGCATGGATAATTCGTGGTCGTGATACTATTAAGTCGCGTCTTAGCATTATTGGTTTTATAAATTGTATATCTTTAGCTCAGAAGTGCAAAAGATGAATTGATTAATGAATAGCTTTGGCAAGATTTCAAAGATGAATTTAATATTTTTAAACGATAAAGGTATTCAAGGTATCCTCACTTCTTTATCATACTGTGTATCGCATTCTAATTTCGAGGGCTAAATTCCATAAGGAGGGAGATTGTGAGACCCAGATTTTATCAATAAAAATTTAAATTTTGTCAAAATAATTTTTTTATATTATGGTGTGAATTTGAGATAATATTATAGTTGTGGGTAGTATTTATAAATTTTGCAAAGTATGCAAGTGGTTATATTATATTCGATTGGCTGGGAATATATTTGCGGTTTAGCAGGAATATTCGTGACAACTACTCAATCATTGGTGAACCCCACAAATGTAATTATCATTTGATCGAGAAAACAACAAAAATATTTTATTAAAATAACTGGCGGAAGTTTTACCGTTGATTATCATTGAACTACTAAGTAGTAAAAGTACAAAGAATACATGTGGTTGCATAAGAAGCATTACCAGATTGATTATCGATGCCTATGTGAGAAGTCACCGGTTTGATTCCATTATTGTCGATTAATAATATGAATTATTATAGCGATAATGACGTTTTTGTTTTATTCAGATTATTAACGTAATAAAAATGTAAACATCTTTTTATATAAAATAGAATACTTTATTAAAGTTATTCTATAAATAGAATATATTATATTTTATTACGCATAGTGTTGCATAGTATTTTGTATAGTTTTTTTGCATAGTATTGCATAGTGTTTGCATAGTAAAATGTTTTTATATAAATAGAATATATTATATTTTATTTAAAAGATTTTTCTTTAAATATGGACCGCCGATTAAAGTAAATCAATCTGGACCGCTCATGGATTAGTTACTATGCATTCCATTTTCCTATAAATAAGCTCATTCCTTCATTATTTTCATTTAATTCATTGAAACTCTGAGAGAGAAATTATAGAGAGAAGTTTATAGAGAGAAAGTTATAGAAAGAAGAAGAGTATTCGCTACTTCACTACTTCTATATATTTCTTTTCTTTTGCAGTGGGTGTTATTCTTTCTTCTTCGAAGAGAACTTCGTTATTCCATTCATTATTATTCTCATTGAATAACTCGTAAAAGTGGTATACCCTATACATAACCTCAGATACGCCAGATACCCTATACTTGGTGAGATCCTTATGTTATTCCATTGCTTATTATTTCATTGGAATAACTCAGATACTGTGCTTTACCCTATACTTGGTGACATTCTTCTATTATTCTCATTGGAACATCCTCGTCTGTGTGTTTTACACCGACCGGGTTCCGCTTTTTATTATTCTGCTGGAACATCCCGCTCGTGTGTTTTACACCGGACCGGTTAAAATTTTTATCATTCTCGTTGAATATCCTATCGTGTGTTTTACACCGGATCCGGTTCCATCTTTATTATTCTGTTGGAACATCCCGCTTTGAATTTCACCGACCGGTTCCGTTATTATTATTCTCGTTGAATAACTCTGCCTACAAGTACCGCATTTACGGTGATTTCTTTTGTTATTCCATTCTTTATTATACTCAAATTGGTTAAAACTTTGACTTTCTATACTCCATGAAATTAGTAGAATATCCTCGATATTCATGTTTCATCCAAAGATCTTCTCATGGAAATATTCTTCCGATCATTCTTGAATTTTACTCTATTTAAACAAAGATTATGTCGATAATTTGACGTTAATAATTCATGGATTAAATAATTCTTGAATTTGTTTTATTGAATTATTATGTCATTGTCATCATCCTCATGTTATATTATGTTATCTTCGCTTACGCATAGATGAACTTAGTATGATTATGACCAGGATCAATTCCAGATAATCACGACTTGATATAAATGATGTGACAAAAGTTCTCAAATTGTGGTTCGTGAATGCGTTGATGGATAGTTTTGGTATGATTATGACTGGGGTGATTCAGATATAGTCATGACCATTGATAACTTGATGAAAATCCTCGATCGTGGTATGTGGATGATTAGATGTGGTGGTTTATTTATTGTCGAGTCTCAAATGATAAAAATTGATAAAACCTTTAAAACCTAAAAGATAGTAGATTTTATTCTCTACTTGACTCTTTTAATGGATCGCATATTCCTATCGCAGCTTAAACCGTTTGTCTATTGTATTTTATCGCTTTAACATCGCGTGAAGGCTAATGATAATTTATTCGCATTATCTTAGTCATAATATTTCTTCATCGGGCTAGTTGAGCTCACCCTTTCTTTCACCGTTCTCTTCGTGAAATGAGAACATAATGGGACCTAGTCTGGGAACGGAAGTAATGGTTCAGAGGATAGCATTAGTAATCCTCACTATTCTCGTGAAATAGTGTGATAATAGTTGTAATGAGGACTCCTTTTGAGTTTGTATAATATCTAGTAGACAATATTTGTATTCAAACTCACGCTTTATGTCAGATTGCACACTACGCTTATATTAGTAAGTCAGATTTGAATTTATGTACCATGTAAGTGGCGACCCAAGATGGGTGACGATACCTAATTTTGGGGCGTCACAAATCCTTTCTAAAACCTTCATTCCATACCCCACTGCATCGCTATATTCTCGCCTCCCGAGAAAAATGGAACAAAAGGAAAAGGGTGAGCTCAACTAGCTCAAGAAGAATATTATGACTAAGATAATATACAACAAATTATCGTTAGTCTTCAACAGGAAAAATCTAATAGAATACAATAGACAACAAATTTTAAATCAATATTCGCAATGGAAATAATAATTCATTAGAAGAGTTAAGAGAGAATGCAAACTACTATCTTCTATATATGAATTTAAAAGTTCACCGCTCATCTTTTATCCCCTGTAACATCAATCAATATACATCCGAATCAAATATTCATCTTTGCACTATGTGCCAAAGATATTCATCGATTGGTCATGTTCATTTAAACACTGCTCATCTTTGCACTCACGGCCAAAGATATTCTTCAGAAATCATTCATTTTGCACTACGTGCCAAAGATATTCCATAATATCATCATTTAAGATCGAGGATGATGAAAAATTTTTTTTTTTTAAGAAACGAATCCAAAGGAAACAAAATGACAAGGATTAAGAATTAAGGATTCAGACTTGGTTTTATCCACGCCCAAAAATACCTCAAAAATAATCATAGTGGTGTAAAATTCAAGAATGATCAAAACATGGATACAATCGAGTTAAGATCCGTAATAGATGTTTTGGACGAAAAGAAGAAATTTTATTTTTCTATGAATAAGACCGATATCGTGAATAGTGTCAGATACGTGAATAGTGCCGATACGTGAATAGTAACTCAGACACCAAAAGATAGAAATTCCACAAAAACATCTTCACGCTTCATTTAATAGTACTCGTGAATAAGAATCGTGAATAAGAACTCATGAATAAGAACTCGTGAATAGTAACTCATGAATAGTAACCCATGAATAGTAAACATGAATAGACATGAAAAAGTTCCAAATTTGATAAAAAGTTCCAACCAATATTTCAAAGATAATGATATTGAAGAAATAATATCACTCGAGAAGAAAATAACATCCCTTACCTCAAAAGAAGCAAGATTGACTGAATAAATAATAGAACGAACGAACTTGCAGTATAGCAATACTCAAAGTATACTCAAAATACTCACAAGAATACGCCGATAATATAGAGAGAGAAAACTTCGCTTTTCGTGTGATTTTCAATTCTAACCCAAGACCCTATTTATAGAAAACGCTAGAACACCAAAGCGTAAAATTTAATAAAATAATAATATTTCTTAAAAATATTCAAGCCCACCTTAGAAATCTTATTTTAGATCATTTATAACACATGTGAGCCACTTAATTACAAAAAAAAAACGTTTTTCTTAAAAAATATTTTAAACTCCCAAAAATCAATTATTTTGAGCTTCTAACTTCAATAATTCATAATAAATAGCCCTTTCATCAGAAAATTCAAATCTCAAGAGTTTTTATAGGAATTTCAATTTTCTACAACTTTGCAGTAAGAAAGTTTTTCCAAATTCCAAATAGAAATTGAATAAAAAATCCACAAACAAGCGATTTTATAAAAGTTATAATCAAATTTCACCAATAAATGGGGTCCACCGACATGTTCAACATGTTTTAAACATTTATTGCAACAAAAAATACTCTTCCTCCTCGTATACCTATATATCCCACATTTGTTGTAAAATATCACCATTAATATATTATTAAAATAATATATTTAAATGAATTATTTTATCGTAAAAGATAAAATATTAATTTTCAACAATTGTCATTAAAATTTTCTCCATCTATATCCACATAAAATTAATATTTTCCTCATCATATAAATCAATAATTAATTATTCACAAATAATATTACGTAATCACAATATCGACAACTGTGCAGTTCCTCAGAAAGAGGGCTTTCCAATAAGAATTTCTTCATCGGGCGCGCAATTTAGTGACCAAACCTCTCCTGTATGTAACTTTCTAGACATTGCCAATAATGTTATCTAATAATATTATTCAGATAATATGAATTATTGCTTCGATAATGAAAAATATTGCGCAGAATGACAATTATCAAACAACAAAGAATATAAAATATCAACACAAAGAATTATTAACTCAATAAAATATCGAATAAAGAATTATCGTAACCATTATCGAGTAGTGCCTTCACGTAAGAATCAATAATGGTGCAATAATACCGTGCTATCGCTCAACAACGCGATTAGTGTGTTTTAACCAACCGGTATTCCAACAAGATAATCTGTGAATAACTACGCCTGCTATTTAAAAACAACTTATATTTGTCATTTTCTTCATCCAATCCCTTTCAAGTTATGGGCCCACACACGGTCGCTACCGTCAGCATTTAATATTCTCCGACAAAGCATTTAATATTCCACCACCAAACTAATATTCCCCGACGATAATGAATATTTTATAACCACTCTGCTTATTTTGAAATATTGGCAGATTTAACCCTTAACTATCCACATTAATCAAATCAACCCTTACTATTTCAAAATAATAAATAAAGGAAATTCCTTTTTATTTAAAATTTTGTGGTCTTACAACCTCCCCCTCCTTATGAAATTTCGTCCCTTGAAATCGACGACGCACTCGTGTGTTTCAAAAGGTGAGGATACCTCGCTTTCATTTTCGCTTTCCAATTCCTGTGTCATTTCCTCTATAGCATGATTCCTCCACAAAACTTTAACTTGTGGTATGACCTTTTCATGCTGTAGAGACATGCTCCTTCCTATTCAAGATCTTGACAGTACCTTCTCATACGTTAAGTCTTCTATTATCTCGTCCTGGTTCTAACTCAATAACGTGGTTCGGGTCTTTCACATATTTCTTTAAGCATGATATGTGAAACACATTATGAACACGAGACATACTTCGGAGGTAACGCAAGTCTATAGGCTACATTTCCCTACTAGGTCAAGAATTTGAAATGGACCAATAAATCGTGGATCGAGCTTTCCTCTCTTCCCAAATCTTGTAACTCCCTTCCATGGAGCAACTCGCAACAATACATGATCCCCTACATTAAATTCCACGCCCTTTCGATGAAGATCCGCATAACTCTTTTTGTCGATCTTGTGCCGCTTTGTATACGTTGTCGAATCATTTGGATCTTTTCAGAGTCATACGCATTTCAACTCGGGTCCCAACAATGTTGCTTCACCCACTTCATCCCAACATATCGAGAACGACATTTTCGGCCCATATAATGCTTCAAATGGAGCCACACCTATACTTGCTCGATAACTGTTGTTGTAGGAGAATTCCACCAATGGTAAATACTTATCCCAACTACCCTTGAAGTCTAGGACACGTAGTCTTAATAGATCTTCAAGAGTTTGAATAGTCCTCTCGATTGTCCGTCTGTTTGGGGATGGTATGTCAACTAAATCGCAAACTGCGCTCCATAGCTTTTTGCAAGCTAACCCAAAATCTTGAAGTGAATCTTGGGTCACGATCCAAACTATGGATACAGGCATGCCATGCAACCTCACAATCTCATTCACGCATATACTAGCAAGACGCTCAAGGAATAAGTCTCAGATCGGCAAGAAATGAGCAGACTTGGTTAATCTATCAACAATAACCCAAATAAAGCATTGATGCCTTGAGAAACCGTAGGAAGACCGTGAATGTAAATCCATAGTAATGTGTTCCTACTTCCATTCCGGAATCTCAAGTGGTTGCAACGGACCCTTAGGGTACAAGATGCTCCGCCTTTTACACGCTGACAAGTTAAACACATCGAGATAAAATTTGCAATCTCTCTCTTCATATTGTTCCACCAAAATGTATGTCAAGATCACGATACATTTTAGTACTTCCAGGATGGATTGCAAATGGCGTATTGTGTGCCTCCATCATAATCTTGTACTTCAAATCGAGTCGTTAGAACACAAAGTCTAGAGAGTGGACTCAAGTATTCCTTCTTCATCAATTCTCGCCTCCTAATAGCTCCTTCTTGTACTTTCTTCTTCATACGCGATCGCCCCGCCCATGGCTCGAGCAACCTTAAATTTTTCTAATAAAGTTGGCTCTACGCGATACTTGACATCATCGCACTCGTTCCTCGTGATATGATCTTCTACTCAACGCGTACCTACCACATTCGCTTCCGTGATGGTATTGAATAGTGTGGTCGTAGTCTTTCAATAACTCGAGCCAACGTCCGCAAGATGTTGAGTTCTTTTTGAGTGAAGAAATATTTAAGGCTTTTTATGGTCCTAATATATCTCCACTTTCTCCCCATATAGATAGTGGCTCCATATCTTTAGCATAATGAAAAACGACGGGCCGCTAACTCTAGATCATGAGTAGGATAATTCCTCTCATACTTTTTAAGTTGTCGCGAGGCATAGGCTATGACTTTCCCACGCTGCATAAGAACACATCCTAACCCTTTTCCTCAAGCATCGTCAGAGATAACAAATCCATCCGAACCAGATGGTATTGTTAGAACAAAATAAATAAGTCTCCTCTTAAGCTCTTGGAAACTTTTCTCGCATTCTTCGCTCCAAACGAATTTTTTGTATCCTTCCGAGTTAGCCGAAGTTAATGGAGTAGCGATTCGAGAAAACCCTTCCACTTAATCTCCGATAATAACCATTTAAGCCCAAAAGCTACGCATTTTCACCACCGACTTTTGCTGTTCTAACTTCAGATTGCTTCAATCTTCACGGATCAACAGATATTCCATGTTTCGACACCACGCGCCCAAGGAATGCTACTTCCTCGCCGTAACTCGCGATTTCTTCAATTTGGCATATAGTTGGTTTTCACGAAGCTTTCGAGTACCAAATTTCAAATGGTGCTCATGATCTTCACGACTTTTGGAATATATGAGGATGTCATCAATAAAGACAACAACGAATCGATCCAAATATTCCTTGAATACTTGGCTCATCATATCCATGAAAGCCGCAGGAGCATTAGTTAGTCCGAAAAGACATGACTAAGAATTCATAATGCCCATACCGAAGTTCTCAAGGCGCCTTTGAATATCCTCGATTCTAATCTTCAAATTGATGATATCCGTAATCTAAGATCGATTTTTGAAAAGAATTGTGCCCTCAGAATCGGTCAAACAAGTCATCAATACGAGGTAGAGGATACCTATTCTCGATGGTGACATGGTTCAATTCCGATAGTCAATACAAAGTCGATACTCCCGCCTTTCTTCTTTACAAATAAAACAGAGCACCCCAAGGAGATGTACTAGACTAATGAAACCGATGTCCAACAATTCCTCGTAGTTGGACCTTTAACTCCTCAAGTTCAATAGAGCCATTCGATATGGGGTTTTAGAAATGGGCTTTGTACTCAGTTCAAGATCAATAAAGAATTCAACTTCACGCTCGGGGTAGACCGGAAGTTCTTCGGAGAAATACGTTAGAAAGTCAATAACAACAGAATATTATTCAAATTTGACGTGTCTTTATTCAAATCCATAACATGGGCTAAGAAAGCTTGACATCCGCTTTTTTAATAAACGAATAGCTTTATGATTAGATATGACAAATGATCGATTTTAATGGTTTAGTTGCTTGAATTGCATAACAGTTGGTTAGGAATATGAAAACTAACAACCTTACGAAAACAATCAATTTTGGCATGATGAGTAGTTAACCAATCAATCCCTAAAATCACATCAAAAGCAAGTATCTTTAAAGAGATAAGGTCAATGTGTAAGGTAATGGTGCCAACTTGAATCAAACAAGATTTATAAACAAGTGGATGTGATGAAAGTTTCTCCTAACGGAGTTTCCACAGATAGGTCAAAGTCTAATTTCTCCTGAGTCAAGTTTAAACGCTGAGCACATGCAGAGAGATAAATGAATGGGTAAAGACCGGTATCAAGTAAGGTATAAACTTCGCAAGAATTTATAAATAGCTTACCCGTGATCACCTCGTTTGGGTTCCTCGCATTATGACAACCACAACAAACGCTTCTTCCCTAATCGCTGACTTTGACTTTTCTCTCGATCTTTTGAGTCACCGCCCTCAATGAACTAGGTTTCACTATCGCATAATCTCGAGCGATATGTCCTTCCTTTCCACAATTATAGCATACCTGAAACTGCTTGGGCAGTTTGACCGATATGTCCTCTTTTCCGTGATTTAGAAAGATACGACCGGTGATCGTTTCTCCTCCCTTAGAACCCGATTCACGCAAGACCGCCATCTTCACATGGTCGTTGTTAAATCTCCTCTTTTAAAATCTCCTCCCCGACTCGCTTCTTCTATTTTCATGGTCATGATTACCACCCGAGTGGTTACCATTTTGTCCGCTCTCTTTTTTTTCTCCGCAGTTATCATTATTCGCTGATCGCTATCTCCGACACGATCTCGGGTCAGGGTCCCTCGTTGACCGTATTTCGTTATCTCGCTTCTAATAATTGAGCCATGTTTACAACATCTCGAATAAAGAGAAAATTTATGAGAAATGAGATATCGACGACGCCGTTTCAAACCTCTAAGAAACATCCGCCATACACGTGCTCCTCATTCTCCACCAAATGAGGTGCAAAACTCGATAACTCGCAAACTTTGCCTCGCATCGAGACCACGCCATGTTGTTTTGTTCCAATCGATGAACTCCACTTCCTTCATACGATTTAACACTTTCGTGAAAGTATTTGTCATTAAATAGCTTTTTCAAACATCTCCCAATACACGCCGAAAAGGGGTTTGGATGGGTACGCTTCACGACTCCCACCAAGAGTTCGCTTCGCCATGGAACATAAAGGTGGCGAATGGAACCTTCGTTTCTCCGCGCATCCCAAGACATCGAATATCTTGGTAATTTGCTTGACCCATGTTTCCGCCATGATTGGATCCGCTTTCCCTTAAATTCGTGGTCCCAACTCTTTGAATCGCCAATTTGTGACAACCCGTGAATTGCTATCATTTCCTCCTCAGATTTTGAACACGAAGTATCCTCGTCTCGATTTTGCATGAACCGAAAAAAACTTCTAAACATCCCTCGCTCATCATCTCGCTTCAATGGTGTTGTTCACGGGAGGAACATTGTCACTGCTGCAGACGCTCTCCTCGTTGGTAAAGTACAGCATCTCCACGGCCTCATTTCCATTGTTAATATTCTCAACGACATTCTCAAACATCGCCATAAAACAAGGGTTAATTAAGGAAATCAATATATCACATAATATCCCTATATATCGACCAACTAACAAATAAGCTTAGTAGGACACACTAGCGAAGGATTTACTCGCCTCTCCCTCCTAGTTCTATTCCCGATCTCCGCCAGAGATCATATCCTAAGCTCGATACCAATCGTGACGCCCCCAAAATAGGTATACATCACCTATTTCGAGTTGTCAATACATGGTACGTAAACAACTACAACTTTATTATTAAAACAAGAAAACTGTGAGTTTGAATACAAATATTATCTTCTAGACAATATCTATACTCAAATAAATCCTCATCACATATATTAATACATTATTTTACAAAATGGTGAGGACTACTAAACAATCCTTTCTAAAACCTTCATTCCATACCCCGACTGCACTCGCTTATATTCTCGCCTCCCCGAGAAAAATGGAACAAAAGGAAAAGGGTGAGCTCAACTAGCTCAAGAAGAATATTATGACTAAGATAATATACAACAAATTATCGTTAGTCTTCAACAGGGAAAATCTAATAGAATACAATAGACAACAAATTTTAAATCAATATTCTAAATGAAATAATAATTCATTAGAAGAGTTAAGTAGAGAATGCAAACTACTATCTTCTATGTATGAATTTAAAAGTTCATCGCTCATCTTTTATCCCCGTAACATCAATCAATATACATCCGAATCAAATATTCATCTTTGCACTACACAGCCAAAGATATTCATCACCGGGTCATGTTCATCTAAACACTGCTCATCTTTGCACTACGGGCCAAAGATATTCTTCAGAAATCATTCATCTTTGCACTACATGTGCCAAAGATATTCTTAAGAAATCATTCATCTTTGCACTACATGTGCCAAAGATATTCCATAATATCATCATTTAAGACCGAGGATGATGAAAAATTTTTTTTTTTTAAAGAAACGAATCCAATTGAAACAAAATGACAAGGATTAAGAATTAAGGATTCAGACTTGGTTTTATCCACGCCCAAAAATACCTCAAAAATAATCATAGTGGTGTAAAATTCAAGAATGATCAAAACATGGATACAATCAAAGTTAGTATCCGTAATAGATGTTTTGGACGAAAAGAAGAAATTTTATTTTTCTATGAATAAGACCAGATATCGTGAATAGTGTCAGATACGTGAATAAGGCCGATACGTGAATAAGAATCTCGACACCAAAAGATAGAAATTTCACAAAAACATCTTCACGCTTCATGAATAGTGAATAAGAACTCGTGAATAAGAACTCGCTGAATAAGAACTCGTGAATAAGAACTCATGAATAAGAACCCATGAATAGTAACCCCGACATGAAAAAGTTCCAAATTTGATAAAAGTTCCAACCAATATTTCAAAGATAATGATATTGAAGAAATAATATCATTTCGAGAAGAAAATAACATCCCTTACCTCAAAAGAAAGAGATTCCAATGGAATAATTATGAACGAACTTGCACCAGATATAGCAATACTCAAAGTATACTCAAAATACTCACAAGAATACGCCGATAATATAGAGAGAGAAAACTTGATTTCGGTGTGATTTTCAATTCTAACCCAAGACCCTATTTATAGGAAAAAACGCTAGAACACCAAAGCAGTAAAATTTAATAAAATAATAATATTTCTTAAAAATATTTCAAGCCCACCTTAGAAATCTGATTTCAGATCATTTATAACACATATGAGCCACTTAATTACAAAACAAAACGATTTTCTTACAAAAAATATTTTAAACTCCCAAAAATCAATTATTTTGAGCTTGAACTTCAATAATTCATAATAAATAGTCCTTTCATCAGAAAATTGAATCTCGAGAGTTTTTATAGGAATTTCAATTCTCTACAACTTTGCGTAAGAAAGTTTTTCCAAATTCCAAATAGAAATTGACCGAAATCCACAAACCAAGCGATTTTATTGTGCTATAATCAAATTTCACCAATAAATGGGGTCCACCGACATGTTCAACATGTTTTAAACATTTATTGCAACAAAAATACTCTTCCTCCTCAGATACTCATATATCCCACATTTGTTGTAAAATATCACCAATTAATATATTATTAAAATAATATATTTAAATGAATTATTTTATCGTAAAAAGATAAAATATTAATTTTCAACAATTGTCATTAAAAATTTTCTCCATCTATATCCACATAAAATCAATATTTTCCTCATCATATAAATCAATAATTAATTATTCACAAATAATATTATGTAATCACAATATCGACAACTGTGCAGCTTCCTCAGAAAGCAGGGGCTTTCAATAAGAATTTCTTCTTATCCTGCCAAGCAATTAGGTGACCAAACCTCTCCTTGTATGTAACTTTCTAGACATTGCCAATAATGTTATCTAATAATATTATTCAGATAATATGAATTATTGCTTCGATAATGAAAAATATCAGTAATGACAATTATTGAAACAACAAAGAATATAAAATATCAACGCAAAGAATTATTAACTCAATAAAATAATCGAACAAGAATTATCGTAACCATTATTGAGTAGTGCCTTCTTACGTAAGAATCAATAATTGGTGCAATACTGGGTGCTATCGCTCAACAACGCCAGATTAGTGTGTTTTAACCACCGGGTATTCCAACA